>JAABKJ010007545.1:41035679-41108998 GCA_011634705.1 Andricus grossulariae | reverse complement strand
AATTAAATTCTAACGGATGACAAAATTTTTTATGAAAGGTTTTTAAATTTTCAAACTAAATCAAGAACATTTTTTGATTTTATTTTGGCCTCAATATAAATTTAAGTTTTCTGTATTCAGTAAATTTCCCTCTTTTTTATTATGTTATTTATTTGTCTCTAAAGAGCCGAAAAAAAGTAGTTTGGAAATCCAATGTTTGAATCGTGAATCTTTTTCATGCTCTTTGCACAAAATTATTCATGAGAAAGTAGATTTTATTTCCACCTAAAATAAAATAAATTATGTTTTTTATATTAATTCTTTATGGCAAGAGCTTTAGTGTGAACTATCCTCGTAGAAAAATGTGACATAGCAAATTTGATTACTTGCCTCAATTCTACATGCAAAGATCTTCAACTGGAGTCATCTCTGGAAAAAGTGGGACTAACATAAAAGCTTTCAGCAGTGGGGTCTGAAAAAACATTTTTGCTAATTTTTTGCATTTTTTAATCACTGATATAAAAAAAAAAACTATAGTACTGCAATTTTTCTGTTCCATCTTAATTCTGCATGCCAATATTTTCAATTTGAGTCATCTCCTTAGAATATGGATATGAAAGAAATGCTTCCAGCACAATGGATTAACATAACCAAATTTTCCTCATTTTCATATTTTTCAGTTTTTCAGCCACTAATATATAAAAAAAAAGAAAACCGGATGATAGCAAATTTTATTTTTTTATCTAATTTCTACATACCAATATATTCAATTTGAGCTATCCCGAAGAAATTCGGACTAAAAGAGAAGCTCTCAGGAGAGCTATATTCTCATCCCTTAATTTATTCTCGAATTTGTCAATCCCTGGCACAAGATTATGAGGGTTTCCGAGGAAACCCTGAAAAATGAAAACATTTTCAAGTATTCTCAAAGTATCACAAAAAAAATTCACTGGTCCAAGTTATGACACCCTGAATAATTTGGATCTCATAGTTACAAAGGTGTGGATGCCTATTCGGAACATTATATGCATGCATTCATTTTTACATATATTTAGACTAGTGTTCTTTCGAGAAAAGATATTCGCATTTGTTTTTACTTGGCGGCGATTTTCTACCGCAAGTCTTGATTATATCATGGGATGTTGTCAACTGAGTATAACTGCCTCAGGTTTGATTATTAATTTATTTTTCACGAAATTGGCGCGGAAAACCAATCATGTGCTTGAATACTGAATGCATTGTATTGGAAATCAATAGATTTTCTGCTACTTTAACGTCCACCAGGAGAAGGAATCTTTGCAGATTTCCTATCATAGGCAGCTGAAATTCGTAATTCGACATGTTTTGTTATTCAATACCAATATTTTAAATCCTAATCAAAACATTTATTATACATTAATTAATGTAAAACAGTATGTAAAATCTATGATAATAAACCATTATTATTATTGATATCACTTCTTTGCTACTTAGATATATTAATTGGATAGATTTTGAGAACTTACGTATCCCCATCATTTTTTTAAATGAAAACATCTTACCTCAGAAGATTCAAAATATATTCACCTCGTTCAAAACAAAACAGGCAAGAGGACCATGCTTTTGTTTCAAGACAACTTTTTCTCTGAGTGGGAATTAAAAGTTTAAAGAAGGGACGATCGGTTTAAATAGCGTCAAAGTAAGTTCTAATAAGGAGCTGCAGGTTCAAAGTAGGTTCTAAATTTCGATTTGGGATACTTTTTAGCATGTTTTGCCTCAATTAATTTAACTTCGCTATATATATTAATTATATTGTGCAAAAAAATATTTATCCAAAATTAAATAAATTAACTTGGATTTTTGGCATTCCAATAATTGGGCTAAGGTGCCAAGAACTGGTTCTCTTGCCCTAAACTCTCTGCCCTAGACTCTCAAAAAAACTTTTACATTTTTTCTCTTTTAAACAATTCGAATTTTGAGAACATTTTTTCGCTCTCCTGAAATAATGTTTTTTGACACTTACATGGTTCTGCATACAGTGACACTCTTCAGATATATGTTCATCGTTCTCTAATTTTGAAAAATATAATACCACAGAAACCAATCCAAATATCTTTCCAAATTCTGAAAATGCCCTTTTCGCGGGTGAAAGTGAATACGAAATCACGTTACTCATGGGTAGACCATTTAGAAGCAACATATTGATTTTTTTTCCAGACATTACTCGACTTCACTGGATAAAATAACGCATGGCTAGGCAGAGATTACAAGTGTGTTCCATTTAAGATGATTTACACGTGTACAGTAAATACCAAAAGTACACATTATGTATAAGCTGAAACTATCTTGAGTCCTACATATCACAATAATTTTATGTATTTTGTAGGTATATAACCTTGGAAAAAATATTTTATTGGTTCTCACAGATAAATGATACGCTCTGTACGAGATCTACTGACACACAGGCACAATTGA
This sequence comes from Andricus grossulariae, assembly GCA_011634705.1. Taxonomy (NCBI): domain Eukaryota; kingdom Metazoa; phylum Arthropoda; class Insecta; order Hymenoptera; family Cynipidae; genus Andricus; species Andricus grossulariae. The sequence goes on along the minus strand of JAABKJ010007545.1, from coordinate 41,106,565 downwards.
TTATTTGCGCTCAATACACCCTTTCCTTGACTCTATTCTAACATATAATAATTAATTTCTTGTGAAAAAGCCATCACACAATGTCACTATTATATAATGAGGTGTGGATTTTTCTATAACCTTTTAAAGTTTGAATTTATTATAGTTTTTCAAATTATAAATGGAATTTTTATTATTTAACACGATTTTTTTAATTTACAATTTTTATTTTGTATTAGTAAGATTGTATAGTAATAATAATTAATTTTTTTCTAGTTCTTTGCAAACGGTTAAATACATTTAGTGGCGCTTTAAAGATTACAAAACTATAATAATAAAAATAATGAATGAAATATTCTTTAATAAGTTAATACAAATTTTAAAAAGCAATAAAATCATCTTTTAAAAAATACTCTACGAAGCCAACAGCAAAAATTAATTTATTAAATTTTCTCTTATTATTCAAGAAAAAATGTATAAACATTTAAATTAATGAACAAATTATAATGCTTCAAGAAATATAGGTGACTGCTTAATGTCAAGCATAGAAAGTGAAAGGAGTTCTTAGGTTGTTGTTTCTTTAAACTTCAAATGGCTCTTAAATATTAAATTGATCAATTATTTAATCAAGGCCCGACAGTTAACGAGCCTGGTAAATTTGTCACATGGGTAGGGCACCGAAATTTAGAAAAACTTACCTGACTTTTGGCACAGCACTTTTCACATTCGTGGGACCATTGAGGTTGGCTGTGTCAGCTGGTGTTTCGTTTTTGACAGATTTGTCCGTCATATCCCGGGATTTTTTTTGTTTAAATCCTAATTTTTTGGATCACGTTTCCAAAGATGACTCTATCACCACACGCGAGAATGTACAACTTGAACACTGCTTCACTGTCGACAGAAAACGCGCCGGCAAGCCAAATTTAAATCGATAAGCCCCCGCCCGAAGAGGGACCCGCCTACCACCGAGTATTGCCGAAGCTAAAACGGACAAAACGTGGGGACACGTGGGGATTCGAACCAATCGCCTTCTCTGTTTTTGGTTTCTGTTGCACTATTTAAAAAAACAGGGTGTCTGCTAAGCGGGAATTTAAGGAAATCAGTGAATTGCTCGGGAATAGAAAAAAATCCGGGAATTGTCCTCGATTTTATTTTTTATGCGGGAAGTGCATTTCATTTCCTTATAATTTATAATTTTTTATTGTCTCTTTGAGCTATCTACGCTACTTTTTTCTTACTTGAAATTAAAATTCTTAAAAATTCTTAAAAGTTATAAAATATATTTTTTAAATAAGTTATTGTAATATTGCAATTGAGCAAATTCCGCATGTCGCAATCCACTATTTTGTATGTATGCTTCTATCGTAAGATGGACTTTATATTTATAAGCAGGATAAATGCGGAAATTGTCCTGGAATTTCGTGGGAAAAATTTAGTAGACACCCTGAAAAATAACAATAATGTTTACTTTTGCCGATTACAGTTTTACGCAACTTCGAACCTTCGAACCTTTAAACGAACTAATAGATATTTAAAAACTTCAACGTGCGACTTTTGAATAGAAAATTCCCAAACTTATAAAATTGCCAAAATATAAAACTCCCGACAGAAAATTACCGACTTATAAAATATCCGATACTGTAAAATTCCGGACACTAAAAAATTCCTAAATTTAAACAATTAAAAAAATGTTCTTTAATAAATATTATTTAATAATTAAAAATACAATAATGAAATATTTAGATCCAAGAAAATTTTCTTAAATGCCTGATGTTTTTAAAAATTATTGATTAAAATTGAAAATAACAATAATTTTCTTAAAAATACATTAAATTTTTTTAAAAATTGTCTTTGATGAAAAGGTTTTATTATCGCTTGTTTAATAAATTAATAATAATTTTTAAGAAACCATTATTTCCCTTCTTTGAATTAGGTAATTTTTAGTTGGTAATTTTCAAATTCGGTAATATTATAATCTGTAGGGAATTTTAGTATTCGGGATTTTTATGTTCAGGCAATTTTATAATTTCGGGACTTTTCTATTTCAAATATTTTATTTTTCAGGAATTTCAGTATCGGGAATTTTATTTTTCTGGTTTGGACAGTTTTGTTAAAAGAAATTATCTGCATTACATTTTGAAGAAGATTGTCGAAGCCGTTTTTAAAATTTCATGTTGTGTTCAATAATATAATACATAAACCAACACAATGCACAGTGGTCAAAACCAGGAATGATCTGTTCTGTATATGGAACAATATATAAACAAATATTGTGAAAAAATTAGCAAGGTTAAGAATAAGATTTTTTATCTGCAGGATATTGATTGAATAAACTCGCTATTGGCTTTAATAAATGCTCATATATTTAAGGAACATAATTAATTAATTGCATGCGTACAAGTTAACTGTTCTGAACAACTTATTTGAACAAATTCTTCTGTATGTCAGTTAGTTGTAGAACACATTTTTTTGGTCTTAAAATCGTTGCAATTTTTTATTAGAATGGTATTAATAATTAAAAATTGTCATAATTTGAAAATCTATAAACAACTTACAAAGTTATATAACAATTTTTTCACCTATCAAGTTTCTTGGGCAGACCAACTGACAGAGTATAAAAGTTAATGTTGGGATAATAAAACTTCATTAAGAGATTATTTCTCATGAAAAGCAATTTAAACTTCCGATTTTTTAAATAATTTTTGGTAAAACAATTCGTCTAAAAATGTGAGTTACGTAGAAACTTATTAGCACTTTTCGATTCTACGGAAAAATTACATAGAGTCCATATGTTATACAATATTTTTCTCAACCCTATTTCTTATGCAGTATAAATAAAAAATTACATCGTACAACACCCGTGTACTCATTTAATTGTAATAATGTCACGGTAAGAACTCGGCGACCATATCGACTTTGGAAGGCAGTAGATCCGCAGGAAAAATTCTCAACATATTCTAATAAAGATAAAACGAATTTGATAAGTTTTCTGAATAAAAATATGTTTCTTCAATGTTTGTAAAAAAATTGTATTCGAAGCTGTTAAAATATACGAAGGAAAATGCTGTAGTTAGGCCCGCTGCTCAGAAACCTGTACTTCCACAAGATCCCAGAGCTAAGAATATGGTAGACAAAATTTGAAAAATTCTGGTATGTTCTAGATTTCTACAATATTTTTCAAAAATGTCCACCAGATGTGGACAATGTGAAAGTTTTCAGCATATTCTTAGCTCAGGGATCATGTTTAATGGCTTGAAATGTAGGGCTTGGTACACTGATTGCTATATGTTATAAATGAAAACTAAATTAAAATCTCTGAGATCATGTGAACGTATAGGTCTCTGAGCAGAGGGCCTAACTACAGCATTTTCCCTCGCATTTCGTTTAACAGCTGCGAACAAATTTTTTTCACAAAAATTAACAGGGTATCTACTAAATTTTGCCCACGAAATTCGCGGATAATTCCCGCATTTTTCCGCTTATAAATATAAGGTCTCCCTTACGATAGAAGCATACATACAATGCATAATGGATTGCGACATGCGTAATTTGCTCGATTGCAATAACACAATTTATTTTAAAAATATATTTTTGAATAATTTTTAAGAATTTAAATGTTAAGTATAAGAAAATAGCGCAATTAGCTCACAGGGACAATACGAAATTATAAATTATTCGGAAATGGAAGTGCACTTCTCACATCAAAAATAAAATCAAGGACAATTCTCGGATTTTCCCGAATTATTTTCAAGCGGATTTTCTTAAATTACCGCACAGTAGACACCCTGATGAAAGAAACATCTTTTTATTCAGAAAACTAAGCACATTTGTTTTGTATTCATTAGAATCTGCTGAAATTGTTTCCTTCGGCGTCACTGCCTTTCCAAAGTCGAGAGTCGCCGATGTTTTGCGGTGACATTCTAGAACAGATAGGGTTGAGAAAAAAATTATCTAATACATGGACTCTATGCAATTTATCCCTTACATTAGAATCGAATGGTGCTATTATAGTTTTTTCGTAACTAGCATTTTAAAACAAAATTCTTGAACAAGATCAGAAGTTTAAATTATTTGTCATGAAAAATCGTCTTTTAATTAAATGTTCTTATCCCAACATTAAATTTTCTACATTGGTCTGACCATGAACTTAATAGCTTAATACATTATTTATAAGTTTATATGTAAGTTATTTATAGATTTTCGAATCATGACAATTTTTTGTTACTAATATGTACCATTCTAATAATAAATTACAACGATTTTAAGACAAAATAATTCATTTTCCATAAAAAACTGATATACTGAAAAATTGGTTTAAATACATTATTTATAACAATTAACTTGTACATTCAATTAAATATCTATATTCCTAAAGAATATTTACAATAATTCTAATTAATACCGTGTTTATTTAAGCGATTCTCTTTTGAATAAAAAATGATATTCTTAAAATTTATAATTTTAGCACTATACTTGCTTATATATTGTTGCACACAACACCATATTGAAATATCTGACTGCAGTGAGTTGGCTGAATCGGAAATTTAGTGTTCATAATCCACTACAGACGAAATGGTTTTATTTATGAATGCTGAGCATTAAATTCTCAAGAAGTTTGATTTTTGAATTTCATTATTTGAACTTAATAATTTAAACAAATAGAACGTCAAAATTAGACATTTAACCAATATTATTTGTTTTCTCTGAAGAAAAAAGCGAAATGAAATCTTCATGTATCAGAATTAAAGTATTATACTTCAGGAACATAAATATTTAGTTCGAGATTCAACCCAATTGTTATAAAAAAATTATATAGACAATTGCTTGGATGCGGTGCTCAACCACAGAAAAAAACTTTCATGAAGTAAAAATGTTTAAATCTCCCACATGAGTAATGTTCAGAATAAAAAATAACCATAAATTAACAATTGCCATTTTTATAAACATTTGAATACAAATATTGAAATTTTTTGGATTTTGTCGATCTCACGTTTTTTTTCTCATCAAACTACTTTCAAATCAATTCCAAATCATGATTTGTAAGGACAGAAAAATTTAAATGTTAAATATTGCTATTCTTAAAAAGAACATCATAAGCAAATATTTAGCATTTTCAGGGGAATAAATTATTTTTTCTACTAAATAATGTTGCGGGTAGCTCAATGGTATAATGTTCCACTAAGAAAGTATGCCCCCAACTCGCCATTTTTATTTTTATTAACAATAGGGCCAGTACACGTCAGGAATATCCGAATCTGCGTGTGGTCGTTCGATTCTAATGATTTTAATTCTTGAAAAAAAGCATGGTCCTCTTGCCTGTTTTGTTTTGAACGAAGTGAATATATTAGGTATTTTCACTTCAACCACCAGCTAACTTCACTTCGTTGAATGCGGAGGGGAAAACAATGCACCAAATACATGGGATTCGGTCCATTGTTGCCCTATTTTGCTAATATCTTCGTAAATACTCATTTTTTCTGTATAAGTGTATTAAAAAAATGAAATAATAAAATGATAATAATTTTCATTCATTTCGAAGATATTACAGAAATAAAGTTTTGTGCCATGCATTTGGTCCATTGTTTCCCCTCAGCAATCAACCAAGGGAAGTTAACTGACGGATAAAGTGAAAATACCTAATTTTTCACACAAACAGAAATATTTGGCTGCAAGAGTAGGTGAAGTTAGTCGCATAAGGGAAATTTTTGCTGCTAAAGGATTCCTGTTGAGACAAATGAAAATCCTCTCAACCTTAAATTTAAGAGGAAATTCCATTTACGTCAAGAAATATCCTTTTGTCACAAGCGGACATTTCTCTGAGTGTATATAAGAGACATTTTGGGCCCAATGGATTTTTCAAATTTTCAAATTTTTTGGAGTTTAAAATTATCCAAATTATTTGAAGGTATTAGGGATTAAATTTTTAAAATGACTTTTTTAAACTATAAAATAGTAAATAAAAAATAGTAAACTCTTGCCCGAAAAAAAGTGCAAACAAATTTTTGATTCAATTTTTCGTAAAATTTTCCCCTTTTAATTTTTGTTAAATTATGATATACAGATTCCTTGTGAAATCACCTTTCATAAAAAAAAAATTGATGTAGACTCTTCTTGTTACAGGGATATCGTCATTTTAGTGAGACTATTTGCAGTGCTGTGTTATATACTTTCATTCAATAGTTTAAAAAATCTATCAAATAAGTCTAATGCAAAATAATTTAATGAAATTCTGCTTAAACGATTATGTGAAATTGTGTTAAATTATATCCTTATGTTATGAACGAAATTATTATTCTACTAATCTACAGTATGGCAAATTGAATAATAAGTCTCAAACTTTTTGTTTATTCAGAAAATATTGAGAGAGCTGGAAGCATATATTTGAATACAAGTCTCGGTTGAGAGAGATATGTTTCGTTAATTTGAAAATTCAAAACTTTAGTTTTTAACTAGTAGCTTTGTCAAATCCTGTCAAAATGTTCGCAAAACTTCACCCTTGCAAAATATATCTTTAATATTATATTTATACTAACGTAGTTTAGAGGTTATATTTCTAGAAATTAATGCAAATATTTTTCCTAAAACACTTTGACATTGTTCGGTTAACTTTGTGAGGTAAGAAATTGATTTCTAATGCGTATTTTTACGATTTTGGAATATTGGAGTTTTGGAGTCAATAAATGACAGAAACATGTAAAATCTTTTCTGAAAAATACTTTATCAATGATTAATCAGTTGATCCAGCAGTGTATGAAACTGAGATAAGACTGAGATAAGAAGATTTTTGGTTGCGCTTCATTAATTGTTCAATAGCTTTGTTTATAAAAATATATTCGTACACAAAGCTGTTCTAGGCCTAGGGGGCGCCCAGGTGTCCTCAGGGGCGCCACACCAACAGGGGCGAGGGTGGGCCACCCTGAGGGTCCACGCCAGTCCGCCGCTGGTTACATTGCATATGGATGTCCATAAATAAGATGAAAAAGTATCCATGATACATCATCATAATGAGAAAGATTATTGTCAGTATGCAATATTCGTTTTAAGAGTGAAAGGTGCTTTATTGACGTAACATTAATTTAACATATGTATATAATGTATGCACTCTACGGAAGATTAGGGTTATTTTTGTTGCGATTAGTTTTTTAGAGGTTTCAACAGAGCTGTTCTAAAATTCGAAGCCACTGTTACAGGAAGCGCTCTGAGCCACTTTTACAAAACATATTTTTCGAAACAAGATATCTGAAGTCACATTAAATCTGAAGATATCATTTTTGTTGCAACAGTATTCAGTTGATGAGAAACTTTGTATGAATATAAAGGAACAAAAGATTATATAACATCCTTGGATCATTTTGTTGCAGATCAAATTGATACCTTCATTATTCTTGTGGTGACAATAATTGATTAAACTGTTTGGAATTTCAGTGTCATTGTGTGGAATTGTGTGGAAATTTGTGGGGAATTTGTACATTTCATCTGCAGATTAATTATTCATCATAATTCCGAAGCTTAATTACACATATTCCACACAAATTCTACACACCTGCACATACATTCTACACAACTCCACACAAATTTCACGCAATTTCTAAACTGTTTATTTAGATATTATAACGTCGAATATCTTGGTGATGGTCGCGCATCTGGCTTGTAAAAATTGCTCATAATGCCTCTTATATGGATAGCTTAGTGCAAAAAATGGTGCGCGTAACTATGCTTTAAATTTATTGATATACCTACTGTATGCGATATAGAGGTATACCTTCTTATTATGAGCTTCTAGAAAGTTCATTATTCATTATATACAGGACACGCCAAATTTTTTCTTTCAAATAAGGGGATATTGCCGAGTCAACGAAATTTTGTTTCTTAATGCATTGAATTAAGATTGTATAATAAAGAATCCCTTTGACATGATTGATGGCCTGAAAAAGCAAAAAATGTGAGAAGAACTATAGAGACCTAAAATACAGAGAATTTAGAATTGCTCATCATTAAAATTAGAAACCAGGAAAAATTGATATTTTCTTTCATTAAAAATACTCCGAAAAAACAAACTGTCAATTGGACACCGATTTATGGGACCAAATTACTTGAAATAAAATCTACTCCCAGGACCGAGGCCTTTTTCCGAATGCAGGTTAAATTTTACAAAATGTATTTTTTTGAAGGAAATAGGCAATAGAATATTTTCTATTTTGCGTTAGCTTTATTTTGTTTTAAAACGCTTTTGGTCACTTTAAATATATGATCAATATTTACACCTTTTCAATGAATTTTTTTCACTTCTCTTCTAATTTTTCTCCATTTATTTGTACTTTTTCATCCTTGTTACAAATAAAAATATTTTCACTTTTTTTATTTAGATTATATTAAGAATTGAAAATGAAGTGTTAAAAAACTAAGCATTTTAGTTTAAAAGATTTATAATTGAACACAATGAATATGAATATGAATTTCGAAGCATTTGGAATGAATAAACGCTGAATTTATAATATTAAAAATGGAATATTTGTTAGTTGAAATGTTACACACTGTTTACGTTTCCGCTGAAATGACTTCAACCCAAAGGTGCGAACATCAAGAACGTTTTTCTTGATTTTGTATCTAGGATGTCATATAACTATTTTTGGATAAAAACCAAAATCTTCGTCGAAGCCGTATTTGAAAAAAATCCATTTGTAATGCCAAAAAATTGGAATACCCAATTTTTCTCGAAAACAAAGCGAGATATGAAAAAAAGTTAAGAGAGCAAAACTGCCCAGATGTTTTCTAATACTAAAAATTTTTTATGATAAACTGATAACATTTTTAAAATATTAAAATATCTTCAGACAATTCTAATAATAACATTCATCTCTTTTAATTTTTTATCTGGTATAAAATAGTGAAAACCCAATTTTAACATATTAAAATAAAAAAATCTGTCCGCTGCGCTGGCACATTCTCATCGCACGCTATACGCGCAGCTCGATCGCAAGTTTGAGCGCACCTAGGGCGCGCACCTGTTGGATCTCACGCTTCGCGCTCGATAATATATATATCTTACGATTCGCGCTCGAATCTAATTTAAAAACAATTTTGTTATTAAATATTTTATTTTATCTTGAGGACAAATTTTGTTATTAAACATTTTATTCTACCTTCTGGATCAATTTGGTTCCTTAACTTCTTTTATATCTCGCTTCGTTTTCGAAAAAACTATATTGTTGCATGTTGATTAATTTTTTTTTATATTTTGAATTTGAAGCTTTTCAACTTAAAATTTTTAAATTTCAAGTGGTACGTCAGAACAGGAAAATAATTATTTTTCCTATTTTGTTTTTCATTGCCTGACAATGAGCAAAAAATACACACAGAAGTGTAAGTTTCTTGAAGGAAGTTTCAAAGGGTAATTATGTATTTAAAAAATGGGGTGAACATATAAATAAATAGTGAAAAAATTGTCAAGCTGAAATCTAGAATCTCTTTTGCATGACTGATGAGCAGAAAAAGCGCGGAAGACCGTGATGAGGACTGCTAATACAGTTATTATCTTTCGACAACTACACGCTCTCTGAAAAATAAGAATTGTAAAATATAAACAATAAAAATGTATTATATTAGACTATAAGTAGTCTACCTCAGTGAATAGAATAGCTATAAAGTGATACGATACGGTATGGTGATCGGGTATGAGACAAGCTTGTGCTTATCCGCGCGCTGAATTAAATATACTTATGAGTGCAGGTGTACGATTAAGTTGAAGGCTTGTACTCGAGTAAAGTAGCGAAGGTATTGGAAGTTATCTTAAAAAGGGGACTTATACCTAGATATTTTGCACCACTGGTCCCACCTGCGGCTCTGCGCTTTGGGTCCGATCTCGAGCATCCCGAGCACAGTGAGCTCATAACACATAATACTTTCGTTGGGAAATCTCCGCACTGTGGTCGGTTTATGCTAATTTCTGTGCTTGCGTCCCTCTTCTTAAACCTTTGTAGTATCGAACACGACGCTTCTCGTTACACACGTAGGCCTGAGGCTGGGCTTATGCATATATGTCTCGTAAGTACGTATGTACACATACGGGGGATAGTTATATGAGAGTATTCGTGCAGTCTTTCTTATATGCGAGAGTGAGTAGTGTGTAATACGTAGGCAAAAGTTCCCGCGGGGCCCAATCATTATCGCTGGGTGCTTATCTCTTCTTAAGACTTCTTTGCAAGAGCAAAGCGAGACCGTTCTGCAATTATCCCCTCCTGGGAACAGTGCGCGCGCACGCATATATACGTTCTTCCGAGTCGACCTATCATCCCCCTAGCCACCCTGCCACCCTCGGGGCGATAGCGTTCTCCACCCCTGGTGGTATCATAGACATAGAACCTCTATTATATGCGATTTTGTCCAATGCCCAGTGGAGACTTTGCGTGACTCCCAAAATTTTTAGGGAGACAATTTCTGTACTCCGCCGGAGTTTACCACTGGCGCAGTGATGACCCAGTACAGATAATCTTCAGTTCACCCAGTACTGGCTAAATTTTGGCTTCACGAACAGGGTAGTACAATGCCGACAGTATATCCGGCTATTCGTAACGAAATTCCATTACACGTGACCAAGGCCTTATTAAAAAATGTAAATGTTCAGAAACAATTACATTTCATGCGTAATTTTAAAAACTTGTAAAATGGTAAAAGCACCTATAAAAGAAAACATTTCAATACGCTATTTAAATTATTTATTCAAAAATGATTTGATTCATATTTCCGTTGACAGTTAATTTTTTTTACATCTACGTAAAGTCATATAACAATAAATAATTCGAAAGAGAGAGTTTAAAATTTAGTTTTGTAACTTTTTTAAGTGGCTTATGAGGATGGTTTTTCATTGACTTTCAGTTCTTTAGGATAGAGCTCGTTCGTTCCGCAACACCGCTTCGATACAGGTCGCTGATCAATTTCTCTAACAATCACCTCAGGCGAAGAAGTTCACAAAGTCATCATTTGTCATATCACACTAAAATACGCAAACTGACTGATAATCACATAGTAAGATCCATACTCTTCACTCCAGTCACATATATAGATGTGATTGGAAATAAATCTATAAATATAAATATCAAATATAACGCTTATAAGTAATAGATTTAAATATAGATGTAGGTTCGAAACCTCATTAGCGTTAAACATTTTATTTGTAACATTAGTGTTGTGTTAAAATTAACCATAAAGTTTGAATGAAATAAAAACAATTTATTAATTTTTATTAATTTTTTAAATTAATTTTGGTATTTGCGTACGCCAGCCCTTTGCCAGTACAGAATCAGTACTGGTGTGCAGTACCGCTGCTGTACCGAACGTCAGTACTGCGAAGCATCACAAGCCAGTACTGGGCCAGTCGTAAATTTTCACTTGGGATAGGTATCGATACTTTGAATAAGTGCACATTTTTTATTCCGTGAATTATATCTGATGGATGTTTGTTAGATAATTCTATATGCATTTTGAGACATATGTAATTGTGCAAACGTTTTATGCAGTTACGTATATTCACTTATATTTAAGATACTTTAAATTTGAATCAATGGAATTTCATTGAGAATCAGTGACACATTTTCCAAGTTATCCACCTGCGAAATTGCACGATTTAGTTAGAAGTCACTGAAAATCCTGAAATTATTCACTGATTTCTCAGTACAAAAAGTTACCTAAGTTACAGTGACTGATGACAGTATTTCACTGATTCAAGTACTTTCTAAGGTTAAAGAAGTGAAATTTCATTTCGAATCTGACTCATTGTTCCAGATTTTAATTAGCGAAAAATCACCCAGACTCAGTGCAAATCACTGAAATTTCATTATTTCTAGACTGATTTCCCAGTGAAAATACGACTAGGTTTTTCAAAATCTGTCACTGAAACTTGAATTAAATTTATTTACTAAAAAATCAGTGGGAAATGGCTAGAATTTTGGTGTCATTTCATTGATTGGCAGGAAGATTGAAATCTTGAAATGTGAGTCTCTCAGTGAAATTCGAGGTGAAATTCCATTGATTAAAATATGCCGGCCGGTGCTAGTTTAGGGATGATACTAGGACCTATACTGAATCTATTGGCACTCTACTGACTCTACTCATATCCCGAAAGCAACCGGAAGTATAGGTATATTTTATGTCCGAAGAAAAAGTATAACTCGTGCGTTTATAGCACCCATCAACTTTAGATGCGTTTTTCTCGAAAAGCAGGTTTTCGAAGTTCCAACATCAATAACGCCCCAGCGACTCATTTTTCAACCTAAAAGGTTCGTTATGAACACTGATTCTCGGAAATTTATATCCGGCTATATGACTCTATACGTAACTCCACACCGACGATAAGGGCCCTTTTTACGCAGACGTCCACATATGGAGAATACATTAAACTGAAAATTCAATTCATTTTTTGTAATTTTAAGATAAACTTAAAACAATTTAAATACATATAAATTTTTAAATTTTCAGTTACGTTTTCTTTAAATTGTCAGTTTTAGTTACTTTCGTAACTTGAAAGTGCTTAAACTTCTAGCAGATATCTAACAGTGCACAGTGATATATAATATTCAAAATAATGTACACCCATGAAATTATATTTTGTTACTTTTCAAAGAAAGGCACCTTCATTTTTCTCGTTCTGATTATGCTTTAACAGTGTTAGATAAAGCTATATACAAGTTAATATTAGATAGTTTATGTCGTATAATATACTTCAAGTGCTAATAAAGTATCGAATGTTAATGAAATATCTACTGCAGCCGAATGTAAGGTTAATGCATATTTCAATTAACACATAAAGAGAATTCGATAAGAATTAATAATATAGAAGCGTCAATTACTCACATGATAGTGAAAGTATGTTTGGAAAGGTTTAAACAGAACTTGTGACTCACCTGAAACAGAAATAAAAATATACGATTAATACACATAAGTATATAATATAAAATATATAAAACATAATTTCATATTTCTGAAACTAAAATTAGCCGCATTGCCATAGCTTCAAACCCCAACACAAATCTTCTAGACAGAAATAAGACAGAAAATGGTGATGCTTATTAGATCGTAATTAATATAAATTCATATGATTTGCAACTATAATATGTCAGTTCCACTATTTCTTGGGAACGAATGTTCTACATCTCAATCAGAACCGGACTTCACAACCCCTTTCTATGTCGTAAATAAAAAAAAATTACATAGCCCAAATAGGGAGGTCTATAATATTTTGAGTAATCAAATCTTGCCTTGAGTGGTAACAAATACCTTTAATGACCTCGAAAAATAATTTCGGACTTGCAGATAGAATACATATAAGTGGAAATAAAGCTTACTGTAAGACGTCAATTTCTTTATCATAATTTGAAAAAAAAAACATTTTTGTTTAAAAAAACTCTGGTTGATTTCAGAGCATTTACAATTTTATATATGAATAAGTTTACAACATATTTCTTTCCTTATAATTTGAATAATAAAAAAAATAAACAAAGTTAAATGTTTTTGAAAGCATTCCTCCTGACTACCTGGCTTATTTTTTCTTTACCTTAATTTCACACATTCGATAGGCCCATATTTGCTTAATCTCATTGACAGTGGCAAAATTCTGGAAGAGGGAGGATTAGTATGAAGAATTTGAAGAAACTTTCAAAAGAAGCGAACTTCTGTAGAAAAGAATATGAAACTCAGCTGAAGAAATGTAAAATATAAAAGAAGTACTTTCATATTAAGATCCACTAGCACTGAATGGCCCAAGTGTCGCCACACAAAGAGATTTTAATGTCGGCGAAAGCTGCTCGCTCAGGTAGCCAATTTGACAGCTTCCAAATGCTACTCGGTGGGACAGCACAAATATCTTTCCCGTGTCAAAGATAAAGGTGCAACATTGTAAGGGCCTTTCTTTGTGTTACCTTCATTCGCTTTAGCGATCATTGTGATATTTTTCATAAGAGTAGAAATACGACTCTCCCACAATATTTCAAGCAGCGAACCTCGTTACATTGCGCCGTCGCGTCGCGTCGCGTCGCCGTGCCATTTACAGCACGCTGAGCCAAAAAAAGAAACTAGGAAATGGCAATATCACGCGCATGAAAAATTCGCCGATGCAACCTGTGCCCGTAAGCTGAAAATGTGTGCACGCACGTACATGTTGTCGTAAATTTTGCGAATGCATCGGACCGAGAGTCATAAAAAGGAAAAAAGAATAAAAAATAAAAAGCAAGAGAAGGAAGACGAGGAGTGGAAGAGCAAGAAGATGGCAGGCCATATAATGGGCGAAGGAATTTCAAAATTTAAGATTCGACGCATTACTAACCCCCTGGCCATGATCAGACTGTTGTCAAAAATGCCAGATGCAATGACTGATTATTTGTATTATAATAATATTATAATAAAGAGTTGTACCGTCCGAGATAGCGATGTTAATTCCCATGCAAATTACCCTCTCAGCTGCTTCCCATCAATATTGTTACGTTCTCAGTATGAAATAGTGTAATACTATCTTTATGGATGAATAGATTCCCACTTTTTATTGTCTATGGATGAAATTTCTCTTGCTAATAACAACAATCTATTAAGTTTCGTTTTTCGTAATTAAGCCTTATGAAAGCAGAGTTCATGAATCATGTGGATAGGTGGTTTCTACAGATAGGTTGCAAAACATGTAAACCGTTCCTAATCATGTTGCAGTCATATAGTTTTATGGCGATTTCGTATCTTAAACTTAAGGTATCGGCATTTGTAATCAGTTCATTGAACGTGAGGTTCAATTAATATGTTTCAAATATACTTTTACTGGGGACTAATTATGTAGAGAAGAACTTAAAAAAGGTTTGTCATTTTACTTGTCTATTCTTTATTTCTTTTATATAGCCAAAAAAATCCTAGAAAATCGAGAGAGAATATAGGAAAATTTTAAAATAATGTATAGGCAGTTGATAGGATTTTAAAGACGTCATAAATTTGAAAAATCTCACGTTCAGATAAGCGAATAGAATAGTAGAATAGTTAGAAGATTTTCCAACCAAGGTACTAATAACAGCTTGACTGGTTATTGCATTAAAAAATGTATAATTTACAAATTAATTATCGAGCTTTTATTGCTGATAATTCTTCAGCAACGATCTGGAGGATTTTCCAATACACGTATTTTCGTAGCACCTTGTATAAAACGACGTGCATACTGCATACATGAGGGGTGCGGCGGCTCTGGTCTGGCCTGGTCGGCGGAGAGCCTGGCAGTCACTCAATGAATTATTGGCCATAATAGCAGTGGCAGCAAGGTTGGGCCCCTCTTCTCTTGCATCTTAGGCCTACAGATCGACTCGCTGGAACTGCAATCCGTTGCTCGTCCGTGGACCACGCCAGACCATACACCCAAGAGAAAAGAAGGTCCGCATTGTTGTTACTGTTGTACACTCTTAGTAGGCCAATTTTTGCACTTCTTTTTCTTCATTTTCTCCTGCTTTGCAATCGGAGCCTTGCGAGTTCGTGTGCACTGATCATTCTCCAGATTTATATGAGAAAGACCACCAATAATTCGAGACTTGTTGAACTCACTCACCACTTTACTTTTCCTTCGAACCAGAGTTGAGCTCGTTACAGTTTGAAATATAAATATAAATATCTTTAATCAAGTGATTGCAGGTGACTGAAAAGGATTTAAAGTGATTACAAATAATTTCAAGTTATTTAAAAGAATTCGAGTTGATTGAAATAAGGGAAGGCCATTCGTCCAGAAATTTTTGTTGTACGAAACGTAAAAAATCGGATTTTATACTTAAGGTGTTTGAGCGCTTTTTTGTTGTAAGTAAAGAATCCGGGATGGTGTTTTGTAAATGAGATGTGACTTAAAAAATTTTGTGAAATTTGAGACTTAGGCATATTTTATATTTTTTTATCGCGCTGTTTTTTTGTCAGATAAATTTGTTCTTTTGTAAAATTGATAAAAGACCATCAGTTTTCAAATTTGAACAATATCAGTTTATGACTATAAAAAGTTCAAATTAAGTTGGTTGAGTCTAATTTCTACCTATTGACATCAGTAGGATACAAATACAATTTCCAAATTCGTAAAATAACGATTTGAACCATTTTATGTTCTATAATTCACAGCCATTACAAAGGTGATTTCAATGTGACTGCAATAACCTATGAACACCAAGTGCGGGAGTCATATACCCCTTATATAGAGTTAACAAAAAAATTCTAAGCAGGCTTTATAATTTATATCATCAAGGTAGTAGTTGTAGCCAATGAATCAGAGACGTGTTGATAAGATATAAAACTAGTTTAATTAACTCGTCCTTGATGTAATCACCGGGTGCTAACCAGTTTAACTTTTTAGCTAGGCTGAGGAATTTACTGATAAGGAGTTGGTAATACGTACTGAATCCATCATTTGAGAAACTTGATCAATGTCTTCTGATATTACTAACTATTTACTCTGACATTGAAACTTCAAAGTGAAATTTTCATTCCATATATCTGCAGGCTTAGGTTGCGAAATTTCATTTTACTGTACAATCGTCATGGGCGAATTAACTATTCAGATGGGTTTCACCGATGAGAAATACACGACAGTTGCAAAACTCTTGTCTGCTAAAACCAGCCGTCGTTTTAACATTTAACCGTATGCGGAATTACTTCGATTGATTGAAAAAATACTAGTTGAGCAGAGAACGAAACGTGTGGTACATAATGAAGTGAATTCAGCTTACTGCGTTGTTTAAATATTTCTTTAGTTTATTCATGAGTTTGTTTTCTAAATAAGATTTAAATAAGAGGTTAAATATCATATTGAACATTTTTGAGCAAATATACCATTTTCTGAAAGGCAAGAGATAAAAAAAGGAGAATTGTCTGAAAAGTATTAGAAGCGATTAATCGTAAAAGATGACAAGGCAAGAAAGGCTTATCAGAATTTGCGAATTGTAAAAGGAGAACGACAAAGAAATAAAGACAAGAGCACTTCCCCTTAGAGAAGAAAAGAGGTACTCAGAGCCAATCTTATGAATCCCCGTGTGCGAAACACCGGCATGTATTTGCGATAAAGCGCACCAACATATTCGATAAGTTATCGAATCGGTCAGACCCTTACATTTTTCTTTAGTTTTACCTCGGTTGCCTTACAATGTATAGATGCAAAGCATCTTTCACATGTAAGAACCTGCTGGTTCAGTGGCGTAACCATAAAATGCCTCGAATGCTGAGGCTTTTTCAAATTTTTTTAACCCTTCGATGGCACACTTCCCAAAGAGTAACATAGCTGGCATACTGGGGTCTTTTTCACGCCAAGCGAAAAAGGCTTCCCGCAAAGAGCCAATTGATTATTTTGAGTAGCTGAATTTTTTACACACTCTTGGATACTTACTTCCAAGAATGCTGTCGGTTATTTAGTTCAAAATTTATTTCAAATATGAAAAAGAGATTGTAAAAGTTAAAGCATAGCGAAAAATGACATTTTTTACGACAAAATTGATAACTTTTTTTTCTATTTTAATAACCGTATAAATACTATTTTCAAATGTTAAAGGGATTTAAACAAGGTTCAACATGTCTGGGGTCTTTTTGGCCCCAGTGTGCCAGCGAAGGGTTAAACATGCTCTCACATTCAAGAATTTTCTCTTTTTGGCTATACACATTTTCAAATTCGATATGTGAATATGATTATTTCTCAAGTTTTAACATTTTCTATACCATTAAGACTTATTTTTTTTTAACATTTTTTATATCCTTTCACATCTCATAGTTTGAAGCTAGAACTGCATAATTTGTACACCCTTACGACGAACAAATAAAAAACTATTTGATTTATTGTCATAATATGTATAATGGAAAATTTTTTATTGGTAAAATGTAACAATATTATTTGAAAAATGCATATAAATGGAATGATTCTAAATCGCAAAATTGACGATTGAAGAATATATTAAAACATTTTTTTAAATTAAACTTAGAAGCGTATGAAACAAAAATATTTGGAAAAAATCCTTCATTTTTCAGCCTTTTTAAAGAAATTTAATCGCTTTTTTTCTTAAGGATATAATTTAAAGTTGTTTTCGGATTATAAAAGATCATAAATTTTCTGTGCATTTGTTGACCTAGAAAAAGCATTTGACAAGGTAAACAGAAGTAAACTTTGGGAAGTCCTTAAAGAGTACGGAGTACATGGTTGGCTCCTACAAGCAATACAAACAATATATGCTATTTTGTTGAAAATAGAACTATTTTGTTAAAAATTTAATTATTTTGTAGAAAATTGAACTATTTTAAAGAAAACTCGTACTTTGGCCCATTTTAGTTGCAAATTCTTCTTTTTGGTTAACAATTTGACTGTTTTGTTGAAAATTAGTTTTTTGGTAAAAAATTAAGCTTCTTGGTTAAAAATTCATCTCTTTTGGTAGAAATCACACTATTTTGTTGAAAATTAAACTGTTTTGTTGAAAATTCATTTTTGTAGGCTCAAAATGCAACTATTTGAACAAAAATTCAACTACTTGGTAAATATTTAATTGTTTTTTTTTTAATTCAACTATTTTGTTGAAAATTGAACTATTTTGTTGAAAATTTAATTATCTTGTAGAAAATTTAACTATTTTAAAGAAAACTCTTTAGTTGCAAATTCTTAATTTTTGGTTAAGAATGTGAGTATTTGTTTGAAATTTCGTTTTTATTTGTTAAAAATTAGTTTTTTGGTAAAAAATTAAGCTTCATGGTGGAAAATTCATCTCTTTTAGTAGAAATTCCATTTTTTGTTGTTGTTGAAATATCAATTATTGCATTTTTTTAGAATTAATCTTTGTAAATGTAAAATTTAACTCTTAGGTTAAAAAATCAACTATTTTGTTAAATATTTAATTATTCTATTGAAAATACAACTCCTTGGTCGAAAATGTATCTATTTTGTTGCGAATTTTTTTTGTTCTTGTTCGGAATATAAACTATTAGATTTTTCTTTGAAAATTCAGCTTTTTGTCGAAAATTCGACTATTTGGTTAAGAATGTATATACGTAGGTAAAAAAATTAATTATTTCGTTACAAATTCGACTATTTTGTTCAAAATTTAACTTTTTTGTTTGAAAATTTGACCACTTGGTTAAAAATTCATCGATGTAGGTTGAAGATTCAACTATTTTGTTGAAAATTTAACGATTTCGTTGAAAATTTAACTATTTTGTTGAAAGATTAACTATTTAGCTGAAAATTGAACTATTTGGTTAAAAATGGAATTATTTTGTAGAAAATTTAATTATTTTGTAGAAAATTGAACTATTTTAAAGAAAACTCTTCTTTTGAATGTCGTTTTTATGTGTTGAAAATTAGTTTTTGGGTCAAACATTAAGCTTCATGGTAGAAACTTCATCTCTTTTCGTAGAAATTCTATTTTTTTTTTTTTTTTTTTTTTGAAATATCAATTATTGCTTGAATATTTTTTAGTTGAAAATTTACGCCTTTATTTGGAAATTCGTCTTTTTAATAGAAAATTAATCTTCTCGGTTGAAAATTCATTTCTTTTAGTAGAAATTACACTATTTTGTTAAAAGTTAAACTATTTTGTGAAAAATTCATCTTTCTAGGCTGAAAATTCAACTATTTAAATAGAAATTCAACTACTTTGTTGAATATTTAATTATTTTATTGAAAATTCAACCCTTTGGTTGAAAGTTTAAATATTTTGTTAAAAATTCGTTGTAGGTTGATGATTCAACTATTTTGTTGAAAATTTAACTATTTTGTAGAAAATTGAACTATTTTAAAGAAAACTCGTCTTTTGGCTCATTTTAGTTGCAAATTCTTCTTTTTGGTTAAAAATTGGACTATTTTGTCGAAATTTCGTTTTTATTTGTTGAAAATTAGTTTTTTGGTAAAAAAATTAAGCTTCTTGGTTGAAAATTCATCTCTTTTGGTAAAAATTCTTTTTTTTTCTGAAAGATCAATTATTGTTTGAATATTTTTTAGTTGAAAATTGATGTCTTTGTTTTGAAATTCGTCTTTTTAATAGAAAATTACTCTTCTTGGTTGAAAATTCGTCTCTTTGAGTATAAATTACACTAGTTTGTTAAAAATTAAACTATTTTGTGAAAAATTCAACTTTCTAGGCTGAAAATTCAACTATTTAAATAAAAATTCAACTACTTTGTTGAATATTTAATTACTTTATTGAAAATGGAACTCTTTGGTTAAAAGTTAAAATATTTTTTAAAAATTCGTTTCTTTTTTTTTTTATTGTGGAATATCAACTATTACATTTTTCGTTGAGAATTCATCTTTTCGTTGAAAACTCATCTTTTCGTGTTGAAGTTTTAACTTTTTTGTTTGCAAATTTGACCACTTGGTTAAAAATTCATCGATGTAGGTTGAAGATTCAACTATTTCGTTGAAAATTTAACAATTTTGTTGAAAGATTAACTATTTTGTTGAAAATAGAACTATTTTGTTAAAAATTTAATTATTTTGTAGAAAATTGAACTATTTTAAAGAAAACTCATCTTTTCGCTCATTTTAGTTGCAAATTCTTCTTTTTGGTTAGAAATTTGACAATTTTGTTGAAATTTCGTTTTTATGTGTTGAAAATTAGTTTTTTGGTAAAAAATTAAGCTTCATGGTTGAAAATTCATCTCTTTTGGTAGAAATTCCATTTTTTGTTGTTGTTGAAACATCAATTATTAAATTTTTTTAGAATTAATCTTTGCAAAATTTAAAATTTAACTATTTGGTTAAAAATTCAACTATTTTGTTAAATATTTAATTATTCTATTGAAAATACAACTTCTTGGTCGAAAATGTAACTATTTTGTTCAGAATTCGTTTTTTTGTTTTGTTTGGAATATAAACTATTACATTTTTCTTTGAAAATTTAGCTTTTTTGTTGAAAATTCGAATATTTGGTTAAAAATGTATACTTGTTGGTAAAAAAATTAATTATTTCGTTACAAATTTGACTATTTTGTTCAAAATTTAACTTTTTTGTTTGAAAATTTGACCATTTGGTGAAAAATTCATCTATGTATAGGTTGAAGATTCAACTATTTTGTTGAAAATTGAACTATTTTGTTGAAAATTTAATTATTTTGTAGAAAATGTAACTATTTTAAAGAAAAATCGTCTATTGGCTCATTTTAATTGCAAATTGTTCTTTTTTATCAAAAATTCGACTATTTTGTTCAAAATTTAACTTTTTTGTTTGAAAATTTGACCACTTGGTTAAAAATTCATATATGCAGGTCAAAGATTCAGCTATTTTGTTGAAAATTTAACTATTTCGTTGAAAATTTAACTATTTTGTTGAAAATTTAACTATTTTGTTGAAAGAATAACTATTTTGTTGAAAATTGAACTGTTTTGTTAAAAATGTAATTATTTTGCAGAAAATTGAACTATTTCAAAGAAAACTCTTCTTTTGGCTCATTTTAGTTGCAAATTCTTCTTTTTGGTAAAAAATTTGACTGTTCTGTTGAAAATTAGTTTTTTGGTAAAAATTAAGCTTCTTGGTTGAAAATTCATCTCTTTTGGTAGAAATTCCATTTTTTGTTTTGTTTCAAATATCAATTATTACATTTTTTTAGAATTCATCTTTGTAAGTGTAAAATTCAACTCTTTGGTTAACAATTCAACTATTTTGTTAAATATTCAATTATTCTATTGAAAATACAACTACTTGGTCGAAAATGTAACTATTTTGTAATGAATTAATTTTTTTTTTTTTTCTGAATATAAACTATTACATTTTTCTTTTAAACTTTAGTTTTTTTGTTAAAAATTTGACTATTTGGTTAAAAATGTATACTTCTAGGTGAAAAAAATAATTATTTGGTTACAAATTCGACTATTTTGTTCAAAATTTAACTTTTTCGTTTGAAAATTCAATCGTTTGGTTGAAAATTCATCTTTTTAAGTTAAAATTCATCTATTTTGTTGAAAATTTAACTATTTTCTGGTCGAAAATTCAACTGTTTTATTAAAAATTATTGTACTATTTTGCTGAAAATTGATCTATTTAGTTAAAAAGTCGTCTTTTAAGTCTAAAATTCAACTCTTCTGTTTAAAATTCATCCTTTTAGATTGAAAATTAATCTTTTATGGTTTAAAAGTCAACTTTTTCGTTCGAAATAAATAAATTTTTTAATTTTAATCTTCATTCTTTAATCCGTGTGTAGAAGATTTTTTTTAAAAGTGTTATAAGAATAATATTCTGGTCTTTAAATGTTAATGACCAGGGAAAATGAAAAATTGGTCAGGGAAAATTCAGGGTTTTTGAAAATGAAGTTTTTCATACACCCTCTACTGAAGAAATAAATGAATAAATAAAATTTTCAAGAATTTATAATAATGTCTTATGGACCTTATCATCCTTTTTCGCTACTGACTCATTGATTCTAGGCCTAGACTGCTTGCGTAATGAGGAAACTGAAAACTGATTGGGAAATGAAAAATCGTTGCTCAATGCGATTGGACTTATCATAGAAATTCATTGTTTTCTCAGAGGCCTCGCAGTATTATAGATATATACAATGAGCACATGGCACATGTGATAAAAAAAAAGCGCGTGTAAAGTGTGTACATACTGTATAAGTTTTCTCAAGCGTAGCAATAATAATAATCGCTTAGAGTAGGAAGAAAAGTAGGCCGCACGTGGTAGTGGATTGTGTGTATTTACCTGTTTTGGTTGCTTCATCAAGCTTAATGAACGATCCAATAAGCCACGTGTCTACTCATTATACAGCTTCTAAGTATTATGGATTCTTATTTCTTATACAGAATCATATCTTATAACATTATTAGCTTTTTTTTTATGTTATAAGCATTTTAATTTTTAGGGCAAATTTTGCGTTGGGGTTGTTAGGCCGGAGACGGGGGTTCGATTCCCCGCCGGCGAGCATTTTTTCAGCTTTTTCACGATTGGCGGATGGTTTGAGAAATGGTGTGTAACAGTTTTTAAACTTAATGCTTCATAGGAAAACTCGTAACCGCTATTTTTTAGCTCATAGGGTGACCCCTGTATTAAAATTAAAATCAACAAAAGTAAAAAAGTAGATTTCTCATTTCATCGATCACCGATAATTATTTCGATTAATGTATTTTTACCATTAATTTCAATGTAAGTCGTTATTGAAGATATTATATCTTTGATTGGTACGATTGACTTTCTCAATACACGGCGTAAAATAAAATGTATTTCTGTAATTTTTTTTACATTTGTAATCCAGTCACAGATGTTCTCCTTTAGCATGATGTGCGCGTTATATTTCGGCCGATATTATTATATAACATAAATTGATTTTTACTTGGAGGTTATTTGATTGAATATTGGATATAATTTATATAATAAAAGTTTATTTAGATTTAAAATACCCTTATTATAATTACATAATTTTTCAAATCTGCCTGATTTTATCAAATGAGTATCTCAATGTAATTTTCAAATCTATATGCCGTCCATTATTTTTATAATAATATAATATAATGTCGGTGGTGTTGTTAAACAAGTATCTGAATCGAATTTTTAAAATTAAATGTACAGATATTTTTATTCTTTTTTGAATTTGTTTAAAAGATATTGATGTAAAAAAATGTTATCTCCTAATGATCCCTAAATTATATTGCCAGTAAAGTTTATTGTTGAAAATATATTTTTCGATATTATTTATTATATTTACAAACAAATTTTATAAACAAAAATTCACGGTACAACATGAACAGGCATAAAATTATGTCACTGCTAACACTGGCTGACAATCGTTTAAACAGTTTGTTTATAACATTAACAAATAATACAAAATGACAAACTTATGAATGAAGGATAATGAAGAAATCAAATTATTTTTTGTGGACTTCAAATGTTTGTAATCGGAATTTTTTAAAATAATTTGCATGAAAAATGTTTTTCCAATAAGATAAACCAGAAGAATCTCCATCATTTTTTTTTTTGTAATGTAATTTTTTTTTTGTAAATTCATAAGGAATCTTTATATCCTAATTCAACAGAACTTTAAAAATAATCAATTGGGTCCAAAATAATAAAATATTGCCTATATAGCACTGAAATTTCATCAAGTTTCATTAAATTATAGTTAAATGTTTTTGATGTTGTGATAATCTTCTTTCTGGAAAATTCAACTTCTTGGTTAAAATTTATTTTTGGGTTAAAAACTCATTTTTAAACTTAAAATAAACCTAATATTTGATTGCAAATGGACATTTTGTTTTCAAATTTAAAATAAGTGTTCCATTAATCAAATCCGAAAAATGTAATATTTTGTTGATATTTCAAAAAATTCGAACTTGAGGAAAAATGTTTTTTTTTCTTCTAAAATATGATTTTATATTATTATTTGTTATCTAAAATTGTAGACATAAAATTGGCAATCATTTTAACAGAACATTATTGAATTTACAATAGAATAGAAGAATTTTCAACCAAATATAAATTTTCAACCAAGAAGATTAATTTTCTACCAAAAAGACGAATTTTCAAGAAAATACATGAATTCTCAAACATATAGTTCAATTTTCAACCAAAAAATAAATAAGTTCACGCGAAAAAAGAAATATTTCAATTTTCATTAAGAAAAATTCATTATCAACAAAAACAAGAAGTTAATCTTCAACAAAATATTTAAATTTCCAACATAAAAAAAACTTCGCCACGAAAAATGTAATAGTTGATATTTCGGTGAAAACAAGAAGAATTTTCAACCAAAATAGATTAATTCTCAACCAAGAAGATTAATTTTCTACCCTCAAAAAATGTATTTTCAAAAATAGTTTAATTCAACCAAAAAATATCATTTTTCAACCAAAATCTATTATAATTCCAAATAAAAAATATTTTAATTTAAAAAAAAAAACGAATTTTCAGCAAAAAAAGGGTTATTTTCTACCAAAGAGATGAATCTTCAACTACAAAAATGAATGTTTAACAAAACAGTAAAAATTTCAACCAACTAGTTGAATTTTGAAACAAAAAAGATTTCAATTTTAAATCAAATCATTTGAATTGGAAGATAAAAGATGAATTTTCTTTAAAATAGTTTAATCCTCAACCGAAACCGAATTATTTTCAACCAACCAATAGTATTGTTATCCAAGAAATATGAAATTTTTGATACAAAAAAGATTAATTTTTAAACCAAAAAGACGAATTTTTATTAAAAGAGTTTTTTTCAATCAAAAAATATCCATTTTTAACCAAAAATGAAACATAAATTGTCAGTTAAAAAATTAATTTTTAACCAAAAACATGAATTCTCAACAAAATGTTTAAATTTTCAACTGAAGAGATGAATCTTTAACCAAAAAAAAAATTAATTTTTAACAAATGGTTAAACTTTCGACCAAAAAAAAAGATAAAAAGACGTAATCTGAGAAAGGACATTTCAAGGGTTACATACTATACAAATTCGTGAGAGATTAAGAAAAGAATTATTTTTTATTTATTTTTTTTATCTTATTTTTACTGTGCTTTATCTCCAAATACTGAAATAGGAAGAATTTTATCTTTGTAATGGTAACATTAGTTCGTTTATATTCTAATCATACTTCTTAATAAATTAATTTTTTGTGAATGTGGATTTGATAATATTTCATTATTACGTACACCATTTGCTATTCATTTTTTAAAAATATGAATTATTTTTTATTTTTTATGCATACATTTCTTAAATGTTTGTAGCTATTAAATTTTGATTGTACAAATATTTTTCTAGTTATTATATTTATTTCAATTGGTGGCTTATATTATCAATGATTTTTATTTCAACTTGAATTTATAATTTTTTATTTAATTTATGCCATTAATTTGATATAAAATATTAATTATTAAACAATCAAAATCATTTTTATTTTGGACAGTTTGAAGAGTTTATATAATTTTCAACAAAATGTAAGCATTTTCAACCAAATAGTTGAATTTTCCAATAAAAGAATCAATTTAAAACCAAAAAAGAAAAAGTTACATTTTCAGTTTATAAAATTAGATTTCAATCGAAGAGATGAATTTGTGAACAAAAATAAGTAAATTTTAATAAAAAGTATATTTCAAACAAGCAGTTGTATTTTCAACCATAAAACAGTTGAATTTTCGACGGATTAGGATAACTTTTTAACAAAATTGCTCTATTTTCAACGAAATACGAAAAGATCTATTTAGAATCAAGAAGATAAAGTAAAATATCTCAATTGGTTCAGATAAACTGCTTTACCAAGAACCTGCCGGATCTGAACATTATATGGCTTATCTTCATATCTGCCTTAAAAAGACTTTTTGCGACATAGACATGGAAAAGTCAGGTTTTGACGCCTTTCTTTCGTTGGAACCGTAAAGTGGCAAATTATATGGCTCATCTTCACAAATGCCTTAAAAAGACTTTTTGGGGCATAGACATGCAAAACTCAGTTTTTGACGCCTTTCTTTCGTTGGAACCGTAAAGTGGCACATTATATGACTAATCTTCAATACTGCCTTAAAAAGACTTTTTGCGACATAGACGTGGAAAAGTCAATTTTTTATGCCTTTCTTCTGTTGTCACCGTAAAGTGGCGCATTATATGACTAATTCTTAAAAATGCCTTAAAAAGCCTTTTTGGGGCATAGGCATGCAAAAGTCCATTTTTGACGCCTTTCTTTCGTTGGAACCGTAAAGTGGCAAATTATATGGCTAATCTTCACAAATGCCTTGAAAAGACGTTTTGGGACATAGGCATGGAAAACTCAGTTTTTGACGCCTTTCTTTCGTTGGAACCGTAAAGTGGCACATTACATGGCTTATCTTCACGAATGCCTTAAAAAGACGTTTTGGGAAGTTTCTGGTTTGTTTTTATAGGTTTTTGATTGATTTAATAATGTTTTCGATTAGAAATTAAAGTTTAGAACATGTAGTTACATATATTATACAAGCTGGCATATGAATAAAATTAAGCACCGTCGAATGAAAGAACGATACCTATGCTGGCCACGCTTCATTATTTCTGACAAACGTCTGCTTATTTTTAGTCTTGGCTGACACGAGCGAGCCGCTTGTTCATCATTCTTGTCGGCACGTGGACGGCATTTTACGGGATTCCGATAAAAGTAACGCCTGCTAGGTATACTTATAAGTTATAACATATATCTACATATCGCAGAAAAGTCGATAAGGATTTCATTCAGTGCATCTCATGCACATGTTCTTTCCAACGCTCAAGTCACGTTACTTCATTTATACTAGAATTTATATTAGTCGGTTTCTGGACATTTCATCTTCACTTACTCACGTGAAAAAAACAAAATACTTTATATTTATCTAAAAAAAATTATTGTTAAACCAAGGAGATAAATTTTCAATCAAAAAAATAACTTTTTATGGCTGATCTTCACAACTGCCGTAAAAAGACGTTTTACGGCATGGGCATGAAAAGGTAGCTTTTTAACACCTTTCTTCGTTCCGCAGAGTGGCACTTTTTATGTTGAATCTCCACAACTGCCTTAAAAAGACTTTTACCGCAGATTTGATGCGCAGTTCGAAAGAAATCTTGATGTGGGCCTAGTAAGGTTCTGACCAGTTCGCCCTACTTCTGGTGCATTGGCAATTAATAATATACAAATGATTTGTGGAATTCCCTCAATCATCTGAATTCCTTGAATTCGTGTAATTCCCTGAATTCTGTCCGTTTTATGAATTCCAAGGACTTGGAAATAATACCGAGAATTCAAAAAAGTTCGGAAGAATTGAAGGAATTCATGGAATTCACAGAATTCGGAGAATTCAGAATATTGAAGAAATGCAGATGAACAGAAAGAAGGCATTTAGGGATTTAAAATAATTTAGATTAATTATGGAATTCAGCAAAATTGGAGAATTTAAACTATTTTCTGAATTCATTCAATATTCTGAATTCAGAGAATTCAAGGAATTCAGGAAATTCAAGGAATTTAGGGAATTCAGAATAGTAAAGAATTTCAAAGAATTCAGGGTATTCGGAGAATTCTTAATATTGAAGAAATACAGGATATTCGAATATTTTAGGCAATTAGGAGAATTTTAGGTTATTGAGAGTATTTAGATAATTCTAGGAATCCAGAAAATTCAGAACATTCTAAGAATTCAGGGAATTCAGAGAAATCCAAGATTTCAGGGAATTCAAGGAATTCAGGCTATTTAAGGTATTTTAGGAAATTTAATCAATTTTAAGAATGCAGGGAATTCAGAAAAATCAAGGAATTTTAGGAATTCAGAATATTCAAAGAATTCAGGGAATTCAGAGAAATCCCAAATTTCAGAGAATTCAAGGAATTCCGGAAATTCAGGTAGTTATATGAGTGCAGCAGATTAAAAAAATTGAAGGAATTTAGAATATTCAAAGATTTCAGAGAATGCAAGGAATTTTTAGAATTCTAAATAATAAAGGAATTCAGGATGTTCAGAAAATTTAATTCAATTTAAAGAATTTTAGATATTTCAGAGCATATAGGGAATTCAAGGAAGCAGAGAATTCGGAATATTCATAGAATTTAGGGAATTCAGAATATTCAAAGAATTCAGGGATTTCGGAGGAATTCAAGATTTCAGGGAATTCAAGGAATTCCATGAAATTCAAGTAGTTTTAGGAATGCAGGTGATTGAAAAAATTTAAGGAATTTAGAATATTCAAGGATTTCATAGAATGCAAAATATTCAAAGAATTTAGTGAATTCAGAGAAATTCAAGATTTCAGTGAATTCAAGGAAATCAAGAAATTATGGTAGTTTTAGGAATGCAGGGGATTCCGAGAATTTAAGGAATTCGGAATATTCAAAAAAATTCAGGGAATTCGGAATATTCCAAGAATTCAGGGAATTCAGAGAAATTCAATATTTCAGGGAATACACGGAAATCCAGGAAATTCTAGTAGTTTCAGGAATGCACGAGATTGAGAAAATTTAAGGAATTTCGAATATTCAAGGATTTCAAAGAATTCAGAGAATTTAGAATATTCAAAGAATTCAGAGAAATTCAGAGAAATTCAATATTTCAGGGAATGCAAGGCAATCTATGAAATTCAAGTAGTTTTAGGAATACAGGAGATTAAAAAAATTCAAGGAATTTAGAATATTCAAGAATTTCAAAGAATTCAGAATATTCAAAGAATGTAGTGAATTCAGAGAAATTCAAGATTTCAGTGAATTCAAGGAAATCAAGAAATTATCGTAGTTTTAGGAATGCAGGGGATTCCGAGAATTTAAGAATTCAGAATATTCAAAAAATGCAGGGAATTCGGAATATTCCGTGAATTCAGAGAAATTCAATATTTCAGGGAATACACGGAAATCCAGGAAATTCAAGTAGTTTCAGGAATGCAGGAGATTCAGAAAATTGAAGGAATTTCGAATATTCAAGGATTTCAAAGAATTCAGAATATTCAAAGAATTGAACGAATTCAGAGAAATTCAATGTTTCAGGGAATTCAGAGAAATTCAATATTTCAGGGAATTCAAGGAATCGAGGAAATTCGAGTCATTTTAGGAATGCAGAGGATTCAAAAAATTTAAGGAATTCAGAATATTCAAGTATTTCCGAGAATTCATGGCATTTAGAGAAATAAAAGTTTTCAGCGTATTCAAGGAATATCGTATATATCGTACATAGTTAGTCACATATTGCTAACTTTTAAATAGCAATATTTTTCATATCTTCAATGATAAATTGTTTATATTTAAAATTTCACATTTACAATTGATAAATCAGAAATTGTGGAATCTAAAAGGTCTAAAAATTGTTTAATATTACAAAATCAAAATAATATAATTTTTAATACTTGTAATTTAAAATTATCGAACCACTAAAAACAGTATCTATTTTTAAAAAATTAAGTGTACAAACTAAAACTCACAGAAATAACTATGAACATTTTCAAATTAACCCTGATGGATAAAATAATTTCAAATAAAAAATCGCTTTAATTTTTAAATTTTTAATAAAAAATACCATTTTCTGGTTTTATTTTCGTCTGAAAGAATAGCTTAGGTTTCTTCATTCAAGAAAAAGTAAGAGACTAAGTTTTGTTTACAGACCAAATATTTAACATTGAACAATAATTGTTATAATATGTCTATCATAATGACAATCGTTATTCATATTTAACTTAAAGAATCTTCAACGTGAACAAACAGACCATCGTACTTTATTATATAGTTAATTTCAAAACTATTTAATTTGCATAGATTATTTACTGATTTAAGTAGTTAAATTAATTATAATGAATAATTCTGTAATTAAAAAAAAATCTTTCACTATTCGCGGTACTATATTTTAGTTTTGAATGGAATAATTTTCTAGATGTAAAACGAGCAATTATATTTGCAAATATCGTAGATTAAAGGAAAAAGGGGAAAGGGGAAAAAAGGGAATTCGAAAAAAGGGGGGAAAGGATTGTTGAATATCATTAACATAACCGTTCCATCGACAACTATTTTACAATAAGGAAGTATTTCAAATTTTTACTAACGTATGTCTGACGCCATAGTAAAAGATAGACATCAGAGCTACTCGTATAGTTTTACTAGAGTTGAATGACTTCTTTAATAGAATCAAATAGAATTGAGCTTCTCAATGAATCAAGGAAATCCAGAGAGTTCGATTCTTGTGGTAGAATATAAAAATGCTTAAAAATTCATGCTTCGAAAAAAAATAGTAAAAAAAAAACGACTTACATTTTCTGCCCTGAGCATTTTTTTAAATTTCCCGGCACCCCCCAGATTAGTTCAATTTACTGAATAAATAATTCCTGTAAAATTTCAGCCCGATCAGATAAGGGGAAATGGTGCCCTGAGGCTCCTGAGTATTTAAATAATCATTTATTGATCAAAAATCGATTTTATTTCATATCCTCTAAAATATTTATGTTATCTAAATTCATGTCATAAAAAAGTTATCTACAACTTTGTATAACATTTTTTTTGTTGATAAAATCAATTTTATAATTTTTCTTGTATATAACAGAGTTCCCGTAAATTCTCATTTTTAATTAAAAAAAAAAATTAAACCAAAAAATTAGAATTTTCAATAAAATAGATAAATCGTCAACTAAGAGGTAAATTTTTCAGCAATAAAAAAAAAACAATTTTCAACAAAACAATTGAATTTTTAATAAAAGAATTAAATTTGCAATAAATTAGTCGAATTTTCAACTAAAACTATGAATCTTCAACAAAGAAATGAATTTTTGACAAAGGAGTTCAAAGTTCAACCAAGTAGTTAAAATTTTAATCGGAAAAGATGGATTCTCAAAAAAAATGTAATGGTTGATATATCAACCAAAAAATATTTTTATTTTAAAACAAAAACAATTTAAATCAACAAAAAAAGACGGATTTTTAACAAAATAGTTCAATCCTTATCTAAAACAGATTCATTTTTATTCAAATAGTTGAATTTTTAACAAAAAGGTAAATCTTCCAAGCAAATTAATTTTCTACCAAAAAAGACGAATTTTCAACGAAATATATAATTTTTCAACCTAAGAAGTAAATTTTCAACTAAAATGATGAATTTTCAAATCAAAAAATGTATTTTTAACAAAGGGGATTTTCATTTTAAATAAATACAATAGAACCGAAGAAAAAAAGTTAATTTTGAAGAAAACAAATTGAATTTTCAACAAAAATTTAATTTTCAAACAACCACAATAATTTGCTATTGTTAAGGAGGGAACTGTTTTTGGTTAAGGTTTTTTTTTTTTAATATTCTACTTATTAGTTCAAAATGAACTTTTTTTCGAAAATTCAATTGTTCGTTGAAATTGAACTAATTTGTTGAAAAACAATTTTTTTTTGTTCAAAAATTATTTTTTGTTTGTACTAAAAATTTAACTATTCCATTTTTTGTTGAGAATTCATCTTTTTTGGTAGAAAATAAATCTACTTCTTTGAAAATTCATGTTTTTGGTTAAAAATTCAACTACTGAGTTAAAAATTAACTGTTTCGTTGAAAATTCAATTGTTTCGTTGAAAACTTGTTTTTTTTTTCTTCAAATTTCATATCTTTTAGTTGACCAGTTAAATATTTTATTGAAAATTCGTCTTTTTTGGTTGAATTGTATTATTTTTCATTTAAAATAAAAATCTACCTAATTAAAAACGCATTTTTCCTGTTGAAGATTCATCAATTTAGTTGAAAATTTATCTGTCTGGTTGAAAATTTAACTACTTTGTTAAAAATTCCTTTTTCTGTTCAAAACTAATTTTTTTTAACTGTAAATTCGACCATCAATTTTTTAGTGAAAATTCAACTAAATTGTGTGACAATTTATATATTTGTTCAAAATTCATTTTTTAAAATATTTTTGTTGTTGAAGATTCATCATTTTATTGGAAAATTTAACTATTTTATTGCAAACTCTTTTTTTTTTTTAATTCAGTTTTTGGATTGAAGATTCATCATTTTAGTTGAGAGTTCATCTTTTTGGTTGAAAATTTACTTATTCAGTTACAAATACCTTTTTTTGGTTAAAACAGTATTTTTTTAAACTGAAAATTCAATTCTTCCATTTTTGTTGAAAATTCGTTTTTTTTTTGTAGAAAATTAATCTGCTTGTTTAAAAATTTATCATTTTAGTTGAAAATTCAACTATTTTATTGCAAATTTAATTATTTTATTAAAAATTCAATTGTTATGTTGAAAATTAGTTTCTTTCGTTGTTGAAAAATTCATCTCTTCTAGTTGACGATTTAACAATTTTATTGAAAATTCAATTTTTTTTTTATTCAGTTTTTGGATTAAAGATTCATCATTTTAGTTGAAAATTCATCTATTTGCTTGAAAATGTAATTAGTTAACTACAAGTACCTTTTCTTTGGTTAAAACTGTATTTTTTTAAACTGAAAATTCAATTATTGCATTTTGTGTTGAAATTTTTTTTTTTTGGTAGAAAATTAATCTTCTTATTAAAAAATTCATAATTTTGGTTGAAAGTTCAACTATTTTATTGCAAATTTAATTCTTTTCGTAAAATTGTAATTGTTTTATTGAAAATTCATTTCTTTCGTTGTTGAAAAATTGATCTCTTTTAATTAACGATCTGACTATTTTATTGAAAATTCATATTTTCTGGTTGAATTGTATTGTTGTTAATTAAAATTAAAATTTGCTTTGTTAACAATTCATTTTTTGGGTTGAGGATTCGTCGGTTTAGTTGAAAATTTATCTCTTTGGTTGAAAATGTAACTACTTTGTTAAAAATTCCTTTTTTTGTTCAATATTAATTTTTTTTCTACTGTAAATTCAACTGTCAATTTTTTTAGTGAAAATTCACCTAAATTGTTTAAAAAATTAATGTATTTGTTCAAAATTCGTTTTTTTTTTGTTGAATTCAGCTGTATTTGTTTTAAAATTAAAATTTTTTTGATTGCAATATCAACTATGACATTTTTTGTTGAGAATTTATATTTTTTGATTGAAATTTCAACTACTTAGTTAAACTTTAAACTCCTTTGTCAAAAATTCATTTTTTTGTTGAGGATTCATCATTTTAGATGAAAATTCAACTATTTTATTGCAAATTCAATTTTTAAAATTTTAGTTTTTAGATTGAAGATTCATCATTTTAGTTGAAAATTCATATTTTTGGTTGAAAATTTAATTATTTAGTTACAAGTACCTTTTTTGGTTAAAACTGTATTTTTTTAAACTGAAAATTCAATTATTCCATTTTTTGTTGAAAATTCGGCTTTATGGGTAGATAATTAGTATGCTTGTTTAAAAATTCATTATTTTAGTTGAAAATTCAACTATTTTATTGCAAATTTTATTATTTTCTTAAAAATTCAATTGTTTTGTTGAAAATTAGTTTCTTTCGTTGTTGAAAAATTCATCTCTTTTAAATGACGATTCAACTATTTTATGGTAAATTCAATTTTTTTTTAATTCAGTTTTTGGATTGAAGATTCATAATTTTAGTTGAAAATTCATCTTTTTGATTGAAAATTTAATTATTCAGATACAAGTACCTTTCTTGGTTAAAACTGTATTTTTTTTAACTGAAAATTCAATTATTGCATTTTTTGTTGAAATTTTTAATTTTTTTTTATTTTGGTAGAAAATTAATCTTCTTATTTAAAAATTAATCATTTTGGTTGAAAATTCAACTATTTGATTGCAAATTCAATTATTTTTTTAAAAATTCAATTGTTTTGTTGAAAATTAGTTTATTTCCTTGTTGAAAAATTCATCTCTTTTAATTGACGATTTAACTATTTTATTGAAAATTAAATTTTTTTAAATTCAGTTTTTGGATTAAAGATTCATCATTTTAGTTGTAAATTCATCTTTTTGGTTGAAAATTTAATTATTTAGTTACATGTACCTTTTTTTTGTTAAAACTGTATTTTTTTAAACTAAAAATTCAATTATCCCATTTTTCGTTGAAAATTCGTTTTTTTTCGTAGAAAATAAATCTGCTTGTTTAAAAATTCATCATTTTGGTTAAAAATTCATCCTTTTGGTTAAAAATTCAACTATTTTATTGCAAGTTCAATTCTTTTCTTGAAATTTCAATTGTTTTGTTGAAAATTCGTTTCTTTCGTTGTTGAAAAATTCATCTGTTTTAATTGACGATTTGACTATTTTATTGAGAATTCTTATTTTTTGGTTGAATTATTTTGTTCTTAATTAAAATTAAAATTACCTTTGCTAAAAATTTATTTTTTGAGTTGAAGATTCATCATTTCAGTTGAAAATTAATCTTTTTCGTTAAAAATCCAACTATTTTGTTAAAAAATCCTCTTTTTGGTTAAAAAAAAATTGTGTTTGAACTGAAAATTCAACTATTTCATTTGCGGTTTATCACATCACTTCCGAAACAATTGGGAGACTAAACAATAAATATTATCATGCCCGATTAGAGTGAAATAAATCTATCTGGGTAGACTTTATACGTGTTTTATCAATGTGTAATTGGCACGCGCACGTGCGTACATAATAATGGCGGGATATGATGAATCATTTTATTTTTTTGTAGGTATGTGTGCATGTGTGTGCGTATGTAAGCAATAGGAAGTAAGTACACTTCGTAGAGCCATGTGTAACCACAACGTCCTCCACGTGTCGTCGCGTCGCGTGTGTTCCAACGTGAGAACAGGCTAATTGCTAATTGCGCGATACAATCGTTCTCATCTCTCTTCTTCTTTTTCGATCTTTTTCTTTCTTTTTCTATATTTTTCTATATTTTTATTTTTCTATCTTTATTGTATTTCTATCTTATTCTATCATTTTCTATATTTTTTTCTTTTTCCAGCCTATTCTATCTTTGATTCTTTTTCGATCTTTTTTCTGTATTTTTTTCTTTTTCTATCCTTTTCTATAGTTGATTCTTTTTCGATCTTTTTTCTGTCTTTTTTTTCTTTTTCTATATTTTTATTTTTCTATTTTTTTGTCTTTCTATCTTATTCTATCATTTTCTATCTTTTTTTCTTTTTCTATCCTTTTCTATCTTTGATTCTTTTTCGATCTTTTTTCTATATTTTTTTCTTTTTCTATCCTTTTCTATATTCGATTCTTTTTCGATCTTTTTTCTATCTTTTTTTTTCTTTTTCTATATTTTTATTTTTCTATCCTTTTCTATCTTTGATTCTTTTTTGATCTTTTTTCTATCTTTTTTTTCTTTTTCTATATTTTTATTTTTCTATCATTTTTGTCTTTCTATCTTATTCTATCATTTTCTATCTTTTTTTCTTTTTCTATCCTTTTCTATCTTTGATTCTTTCTCGATCTTTTTCTATCTTTTTTCTATCTATTTGTCTTTCTCTATCTTTTTGTCTTTTTCTATATTTTTGTCTTTTTCTATCTTTTTGTCTTTTTCTGACTTTTATCTTTCTCTATCTTTTTTTCTTTTCCTATATTTTTCTATCTGTTTATCTTTCTCTATCTGTTTATCTTTTTCTGTTTTTTTCTTTTTCTATATTTTTGTCTATCTTTTTTCTTTTTCTATCTTTTTTTCTTTTTCTATATTTTTCTTTTTCTGTCTTTTTTGTCTTTCTATCTTATTCTATCATTATTTATCTTCTTTTTCTATCCTTTTCTATATTTTTCCATCTTTTATTCTTTTTCGATCTTTTTCTATCTTTTTGTCTTCATCTTTTTGTCTTTTTCTATCTTTTTTCTTTTTCTATATTTTTGTCTTTTTCTGTCTTTTCTCTTTTTCTATCTTCTTGTCTGTTTCTTTTGTCTTTTTCTGTCTTTTATTTTTCTCTATCTTTTTTTTGTTTACCTATATTTTTCTATCTTTTTGTCTTTCTCTATCTTTTTGTCTTTTTCTATCTTTTTGTCTTTCTGACAGTTATTTTCTTTTTCTATATTTTTATCTTTTACTATCTTTTTTGTTTTTCTATCTTTTTGTATTTTTCTATCTTTTTTTTCTTTTTGCATATTTTTCCATTTTTTTCTTTCTTTTTGTCTTTCTCTATTTTTTCTGGCTTTCTATCTTTTTCTATCTTTTCGTCTTTCTTTAACTTTTTGTCTTTTTTTTATCTTTTTCTATCTTTGTATCTTTTCCTATCGGTTTTTCTTTTTATATCTTTTTTCCTTTTTCCGTATTTTTCTTTCATTTTGTCTTTCTCTATTTTTTTCTGTATTTTTCTATCGTTTTTCTTTTTCCATGTTTCTCGATCTTGTTCTGCCTTTTTTTCCTTTTCTATCTTTTTTCTTTTTCTATATTTTTCACTTTTTCTATCTTTTTTGTTTTTCTCTCTTTTTTTATATTTTTATCTTTTTCTATCTTTTTGTATTTTTTTTTATCTTTTTTTTTCTTTTTGTATATTTTTCTTTCTTTTTGTCTTTCTCTATTTTTTCTGGCTTTTTATCTTTTTCTACCTTTTTTTCTTTTTCTATATTTCTCTATCTTCTTTTCTTTTTCTATATTTTTCTATCTTTTCGTCTTTCTTTAACTTTTTGTCTTTTTTTATCTTTTTGTATCTTTGTATCTTTTTCTATCTGTTTTTCTTTTTATATCTTTTTGCATTTTTCTACCTTTTTTCTTTTTCTATCTTTTTGTCTTTTTCTGTCTTTCTGTTTTTTTCTTTTTCTATATTTTTACCTTTTTCTACCTTTTTTCTTTTTCTATCTTTTTTTCTTTCTGTATCTTTTTACTTTTTCTGTCTTTTTCTATATTTTTCTTCTTTTCTTGTCTTCCCTATCATTTTGTCTTTTTCCATCTTTTTTCCTTTTTATATATTTTTTTCTATCTTTTATTGTTTTTCGATCTTTTTCTATCTTTTTTTCTTTTTCTATCTTTTTTTAACCCCCCCCCCCCCATATTTTTCTATCTTTTTTCTTTTTATATAGTGCACCCTGGGGTCAAATGGGCCTCGGATTCAGACTTAGCGACCCCCACAACATATTAGTATGGTAGTCTAGTCCCATTTACCATTTACCCATATGAATCATCTATATATTTAAATAAAATGACCATAAAATGAACTTAGAGGTCGTCATAAAAAAATAAAATCATACATATCTGGACGTAAAATTTTCCGTTTTTTCAGAATCTGCAGTCAGAAATTTGTTTTCAGAGAAATGAACGAAATTGACCTTGAAAATTTCTTGACTTTTCTGTCCATTTGACCTTCAAATTCCCTTGACCTAGATGTGCTGGGGTCAAACAGACCACGGATTCATGCTCAGCGAGTCAAAATGCATGGGAATATATGTGTCGCATCTGTAGAACAGAAAAGTGTTTTACTCACCATCACGTTTGCGAGCTTTAAATGTGTTGCAACAGTCCCTTCGACATTATTGATTCGTATTGATGACCACAGCTTTCAGACATCGTCGTAATCTTCCTAAGAATTATTTGCCAGTGCGAGTAAAAGCAATTTATTTACTCCAAAATCCTTGAAACGCTTTCAGAATACTCCTTGCTCATACTTTTGACAGTATCCAGACGGTTTTTCCCATTTTTCACTAGACTGGATAAACATACATACTTTTAGAAACACTTCTCCGCCGTCAATTCCAAACTTCAAGTGACATTCAGAAAATTTTCTTTTCTTTTTAACGTATTCGGTCAAGCACTCTAAATCAGTACACTAAGCAACCGTCTGGGCTGCTTCGGAGACCTCATCAGATTTGACATGGACAAAATCAAACTTCCTAAATCCAAAATATTCATTGACGCAATGGCTTTTGGCCAACGGCTTTTTCTTCCAATGAGGCTCAACAATCTCAGAATTCTTCGTGGCCACACGAATACCTGCAGCGATTCCAATTAGAGTGAAACCGGGATTTAGTTCCGCTGGATTGTGTTCTTCCGAGAATTGACGCCGCGCTGTGGGATACGTGAGAGGCATTGCGGGGGACGTGCGGCGTGCACTCAGGCGTGACAAAACAGAGAGAGAAACAGGAGAAAGATAAACAGGAGAGAGACAACATAGTACCGAGACTCTGGATTTAATGTCAAGGTCAGCCTCAAACCCGGCACTAAATCCAGATTTGACTGAACTTTCTGTTGACTAAGATGGAAGCTAGTTCAATTTTTTTTAAATCTTCTTCAGAAAAAAATGACTGTTTCAATGAATTTTCAGAAACTTTTTTGCCGGTAGTGAACAGAAGAGAATGACCACAACGAGGTCCAATCAGTGGTAGTATCACATTCTTTCCATCTTCTCCGTCCATCTTTCTTTTTAGCAGCGACGCAGCCACTTGTTCTTCAACTTCTGGATCAGATTCTACTGATTAATAACAAATGCGTTGTTTGGTTTAAAATTTTAATTTTCGTTTGTCTCAAAAATTTGGAAACTGCTCTATCTTTCTTAATTTTCATCCAAAATAGGTGGCTAACGAACATGGCCTTCCGTTTCCGACACTTAAGAAGTGTATCAAAACCTGGACATTTGTCAAAAACTTTTAGAGGTAGAAACTTCATGCATATTTAGGTTTTGCAACAAATTTTATGTACTTTCAATAGTTCAGCAGCTAGAACCTTCTTTTGTATGCGAAACTAAATGTTGCAAGTCAATGAAATTTCATTTTTAACTTATTATCATGCAAATATGTTGATTAACTTCTCTAAGAAAAAATTAAGTTTTCTCAAAAACAGCCCAAACAATTTTTTTAGTTTTGGGCTCAGAATGATTGTGAAACATCTTTAAAGTGTAACCCGAGAAAACCAGGAGCTGCAAGCACCTTTGGCTTGAGGTGAGTTGAGACCCACCGGGCCTAGTATCTTCTCAGCGAAATAGGACTTTTTATCTACGGCCGGCTGTCTCTAATCAGCCGATCAGTATCTGTCCAGAGTTCCTTCTCTGGACTAAGAATCCTGACACTACCAACATTCTCTTCTCTGAGACCTCTTCTACTCCCTTTATAGTCCTGATGGAGAATTCGAACCCTAACATGAGCATTCCTACCCAAAATCTAGACGCTTTCTAGATAAGATTGTCAAGGAGCACATCATCTAGAATTGACCCCTTTCTAGATCATACTAGATGAATGCTAGACTCAAAAGGTTCCCAGGTAAAAATTATTAGACACAACTAGACAAACTCTAGATGAATCCTTGACAAGACGACAACCGTAAAATTGTCCTAGACTTTCGCTAGAGGAGCTGAGTCTAGAATGTATCTAAAAATAATCCAGATTTCCGGTAGGGATGGATACGATGCCCTTGCCCTCGCCGACTCAAATGATAAATTGAGGTCTAAATCAGGTCAAAATCTTCTCTGACGGCTGAAGAATTTAAAATTAGTTAAAAACTACTTGGAAACTTGTCAGTTATCAAACAGAAAAAACTCATATTGAAAAAGGTCCAAATTTTTTTAGACCTTTTCCGAACCAATACAAGGGGTTAGGTGGAAATCATTTCCAAAAGATTTCTTATTAGGCGACAAAACTTCAATTTATAAAAAGGAAATAAGAAGTGTCTAGCAAAGATTACGATATCCATGGCAACAAATTTTTAATGCAGATTTCTATAGGATTTTTGACAATCAATTAGATCTCGAGATATTATTTTATTTGTAATAAATAAATAAATTACTTGTTTAAAAATATAAATTATATAAATTTATTCTTCAGTCCTGTCTGTTCTTTCAGATGGACACAACACCGCTTTCTTTACGTTTACTCCTTTTGTTCATAAGAGCAATGTATGAAAATAATTTATTACCTCCTTGAAAACGGTCTGAGAAAATATTCTCACAGGAGGGATTTTCAGTTGAAGTGAGGTGAGGCCATTGAAGGGATATTGATATTTATAATTTATCTATATTATCTATTTCCTCTTTACCGGCGGAGTTAATCTCTCTAGTGGTGGCTAAAAGAACTGTAATTTCAATTTTGAATTTAAATCAAATCAAACGATCTCCAGCTCAATTCAGGCATGTTCTGATAGTAATTTCGTAGTTTGTTTCAATTAAATTATTATTGTTAATATTATGGGATTCAAACACCCGTTATTACATCCAAAAGTGAAAAACTTTTCCTAATTTTGTTCCTTCAATGATCTTATCGGAGCCAATGATCGAGCAATTCTTTTTTTGGAAGAAGTAGGTTTAATCCTATCCAAATCGTCAACACCTCCAACATGTTGTGACTTGCCAATGAAGGTTGAACTAAGTAAGGAGAAAAAGTTAGGCTGGCTTTGGCGATGTTCTTCAAAAGGCTCGAAAAAGAAAAATTCGAAACAGTGTTGGCAGGTGGAAAACCGATCAATAAGAACTTTTTTTGAAGGATCATGTCGTCGAATTAAAATTCGCGAAGTTCTTGCTATAATCATATCTTTTATTGGGGAAATGAAAGTGACAGAAGTCTATAACCAATTACTTGGATGGCGTCGACATGAAGATGGTGAGGTATTAAGTAAATCAACTGTAGTTGACTATCACAGCTATTGTACGCGAGATAGCTGAAGTTGTTGCATCTCATTGCGAATTATTTCTGGGAGATGATGGGAAAACAGTACAGGCCGACGAAACGTTTTTGACGAAACGTAAATATCACAAGGGATGACTTACTGAGCAGATGACAATTACTCTCTTTGGATTATACTGCAAAGAATATAAAGAGGTACTTTTTTATAGTTAATTCTAAAAGCTTCAATCCAATCAATACTATTAATGATTTAGAAAATCAGAACGAGCTACTTAAGCGTGCTATTGTATGTCGTACACCATCCAAATTACTGTAACAATATATGGCATATTACAGCAATTTCCGGAAGATATCAAAAAAGTCTATCCTGGGATTGTTGACGGTGAAAGACGCCCACGCTCGTGAAAAGATAGACCAACTTAAGAATACATTATAGGCAGGTATAGGCCTGTCTTAAAGTGGTCTTAAACTGATCTTTTCTGGTCCGCAGAAGGCCAAAGTCCTTTTGTCCCAACCAGGAATCCTTATTTCAGAGAGAGAGAGAGAGAGAGAGAGAGAGAGTGGTGTCTATTTCAATGGACTAAAACTGATGCAGGTATAGGCTGAAAGGTGCATACCAGAAAAAAACCAAACGTTCGAAACTGGTCTTAAAGTGATATTAAATTTTTGAAAAGATGTGAAAAGAAGAACGATTATTTGGTGGATTTTAT
The DNA here is from genome assembly GCA_011634705.1 of Andricus grossulariae. Taxonomy (NCBI): domain Eukaryota; kingdom Metazoa; phylum Arthropoda; class Insecta; order Hymenoptera; family Cynipidae; genus Andricus; species Andricus grossulariae. Next base: position 41,065,056 of record JAABKJ010007545.1, on the reverse strand, counting down.
TAGATTAGTTGGTGGATTAATCTCTTTTAATTCCAATCCTGCCCTCGTGATTATTTTTTCAAAAATAATCCTATCTGAATCTGTATTAACAATTTGTGTAATTTTTGTTTAAATTGAATAATTTTATTATATCAAACCTAAGCTATTAATGTGACCTGTCCCAGGGGTGCCTTCTCATTCCCCACGAGACATTGGAAAGAGCTGGAGGTGAGATCTTCATTATTCGATTATTCAATTTAACAGAAAAAATCGATATCTCGAAAACTATCCGAAATATCGAATTAAAAGAATTCAGATTCGTTTTTCTCACGAAAACCCCTATCAGAATACATACTAAGAAATAAGATAAATAAAAAATAAAAGTTCATAATTTTTAAATAAAATATCGATATCTTGAAAACTATTCGAGATATCGATTTAAAACTTTCAAATTCGTGTTTCTCGACAAAAATCCTATAGGAATCCACATTAAAACTTAGTCGCCACGGATATCGTAATCTCCCTAAGTATTTATTTTTTCCATTTTTTCGAAAACCGAGCTATTCGCAATAAAAAGCCTATGGTAATTTCGAATTCACTGGCGCACGGGTAAATTTTGACCAACTTCAACTAATTGGGGGGGAGGGGTCAATCACCAAACATCGAAACTTGAATTTTTACAGGTCGAAATTTGGACTACCCTAGTGCCTAAACTTTCAAAAGTTTTAATTTTCAGCAAGCGCAAAGAGACGTTAATCACCAAACAAAAAGATTACAACACAGTTGGGAAACATTGAAACCATATGGTTCCCTTGATGTGCATAAAATGGAAGAATAAAGATTAAAGCATAAAGTTATATACAAATATTTTTCACATGGAAACAAATTAGAAGAAAAAGATTAAATTTCACTCTCACCCAATGTTTTTTCTATTAAAAAAAAATTCTATTCCCAAAAACTCGTTGAAGGTCAAACACATCGTGTAGCAAAATTCGCAAGCCTCAGAAAGTGGATATAAGTGGAAAAAGTATAAGTATAGTCACCCTAATGAAACTTACCAACAAAATTCAGATAAACTGAACATGTAAGAATGAGAATGTAGCTGGCGATCTTCATTTTTTCTCTTACTAGGCGATAGATTTTGTTAACGTCGACTGAGGAGTTTGCGATTGATTTACTGTTATAACCTTCATCAGATTAATATCAAGATATGAAAAAATCACGTGACAGTCAAGAACTAAAGCTGAGAGAAAACATGTATTATTTTGCTGTTAGTAAACATTTCAGTGATTATTGTCACATCATATTTGTTCAAAGTTTCATAATTGCGTGTACTTTTATTGGTATAGCTTGAAATTACCAAGATAAATACCAACAAAATGAATGACTTTTCATCTAAAGAAGACTAATTTTCGAATAAATGTGGAATAGTTGAATTTTCAGTCGAAAAAATTAATTTTTAACCCAAAAATACGATTTTTTAATCAACCGTGAAAAATTATACCATTTCAATAAATGTATATAATTCAAATTCACAATATGCAGTGATATTGAAACAAAAACATATTTTCATTGTCTTATTTTTATAATTCAATACAGTGAATATTCTATCAAAGAATGCTCGAAAGCAAATTTGTAGAACTAAGTGAGGCGAACAATTTTTTGATTGAACAGTTTATTGCTTCTTGTATTGAGTTTCCAACGAAAGTGATGAATTTTGTACCAAGACGATGAAGTTTCTGCCATAAAAGACGACTTTTATACCTTTTTCACATTGTTTCGCTTCAGCGCGAATTGAATTAAAATAACCCAATTGCCCACATACGAATTTTCCATCGGACCACAATTGGGCAAGTCTATCCTCTCTTAAACTGAACCAGTAAAATTGTCACTGGTTGAATCAGTATTTTGAATTATCACTGATGAACCAGTGATTTTCCGACATTGAGTGGGTGAAACAGTAAGTGACTTAACTAAAAGAGCGTTACTGAAGATACCCGTGACGCCAAATCATAGATTCATCCACTGATATACTGATATAGCACTCCACGCGGCCAAGACATGAACCTCCAGCCGTCTGGTACGCGCATTTCGTCGGTCGGGTCTTTGCATTTCTCGAGTGAAAACGAACTTTATTGTCTACTAGTGTTTGTGTTATGAATATTTGGGCACTGGCTGCAATAAGCAGGGGATATAATATCTTTCGCTTGAAAGTGGAGAGGCCCCTGGCCACTTGTGTTTGATTTTGACCAACGCTTTGACGAAATGGCGAGCCTTCCTACGTTTAGGCGGAATACGTACATTATATCTTATTTGGATCATGTCTCAACATATTGCAGTCTGGCCCTCATTAATGGTTGCGAGTGTAAATCTCAGTAAGTAGTAGCAGAAAGTAAAACCTACTCTCTGAAAAAAGTAATGAATGATAAGTGCGTAGCGTGTAGGCTTGATCTACCGCTCTTAAATATACATAACTTCTAATAATGTACGGGCAATACCACCCGTTAGAAAGTCATTTCTGGCGGCGAACATCGCACAAAGCAAGCGGTAGAAGGACCCCTCTCCATCGAGCAGAGTGGGGACTTCCAACCAATAGCGGCATAGCACGCTCGAACCGCACTGAGAGCTAGTTCACTGGGAGACGGTCCCACATTTTTCGTCAATTCGGTCTCGACGCGCGTTTGGACGAGGACGTCTTTGGGTTGACGCTCCAAAGGAGAGTGTTCTTATAGTAGGCATAGAGGTGCCTATCACACGTGATGGATTCAAGTGTTTAAAATCAACCTCTTTTTCTTTCCAATTAAGGATTTAGTACAGTGCAGTGCTCTTTGTGTTTAAAGAATATTAACATCCTGGATGGATGCACTATTGAGTGTTTTCCTTTTTTTAAATTATTTTATAATAAATTATAAATGGGGGAAACTAGTAGCTAGGTGCTTTGTAATTAAATTAGAAGCTATCCTTGTGGTTGGTTCGCCCGTCACTTAGCTCGCCTAAGATTTGGATGCAAAGCATTTTCAAGCTATCTAAATTGACATCATCCTTTCTTTCTGCAATGCTCGTTCGCGCGCATTGTAGCTCATGAGGTGATGTGAATGAGGGCAATACTTGCCTTTTCCAAATGCACACTTATAGCTAGGTATTTAATAATTGAAATGTAAGCTTTCCTTGAGATTGGTTCGCCCGTCTCCTGGCTCGCCCAAATTTTCTTTGTTAAATATTTCGGAGCTACTGGAATTCATTTTGTTTCTACAATGTTCGTTCGCGCGCACTGTGGCTCGTAAGAGCTAATGGATGAAAGTAAAACAACTGTGTTTTTACACACTTAAATACAATTTATGTTTCAAATTTAAACCTTTTAGGATCAATATTAAAACAAAGCCAAGGTGCTTAACCACTACTTAAAAGTATCTTTATATTAACAATTTCCGTAAGAACAATAAAATCTAATGTAATGCACTTCAACGCCAATCAAAGTTTTGAAGCACAGATTTGTCTGATAATTGCAATGAATGCTTGACTGAGATTTGTCAGAAAAATAAAATAAATTTCTCCCTCTAATAACCAAAATTTCCAATATCAATTAATTGTTTTTTAAGGAATCCCATGCCAGGGACACTCATCATACGAAATCATGTTGAAGTATAAATTCGTGAGTATACTTTCTTTATTATTTTCTTTTTTTTTAAGAAAAGGTGTTTTAAAATTTCACGGGTTTCTTATGGTTTGTAACGTGGGAGTTTGATGATTCCGCCTTCGGGAAACCCAGAACAAATCTTATACATTTCACCAATCAAGCTATTCTAAACAATCTATTTTTTTTAGTTGAAAGTTTAACTTTTTGGTTGAAAATGCATGTATTTTGTTGATCCTTTTTGGTTAAAAATGCAATTCTTTGGTTGAAAGATTAAATGTTACATGCTCTGATAAGAATCCATCTGTTTTCTTTCAGGAGTAATCATGTGGTTACCACATGCGACGTCTGCATCTGTACCTAACGTAACATTTTCATTCTCTAAATCGTTCGATTTTATCTGATCTTTCTCAACTGCAGTAATATTGTTATCACCTTTGTTGTCTAAGTTGAACAATAATTTGTTACTGTCGTCAAGCTGAAGTAAACACGCTTCATTGTTGCATTCCCCAATTGATTTAAGTGATTCTAACAATTGTAATCGTCGCTTGTAAATATCATGCACAGCATCGTTACCCAAGGTGGCCAATAAATTTAATTTTGATAGAATTTTCGTAAATGTTGCGTCTTTAGAAAGAACAACTAGAGATTTTTCATTCTTCTCTACGCTACTATTATTCCAAACATCGGCACCGTTTTCTCCTATCAAAACTTGCTTATGATATTTCCAAGCTTCTGTAATGTAATTAATCAATTCTTCACGACAGATAATTTGATTGCCTGTTGCTTCTTTAGCCAGACTATTGAGACTACAAGTTCTTTCGTCCAAAATTTTTAGTCGTTCATCCTGCAAACAAATGCCTGTAAAAACGTGCCCTAGTTATCTACAAAATATTTAATTCTAGTTTTTATGGAGTAAAAAAGGCGATTCAATTTTGAGGTTGGGTCTTGGTTCCAACGCCCTTAAGACTGTTAAATTTGAATTGTAAATTTATGAAATATTATTTACCTACAGGGTAACTTCATAAAAATGAACTCTGGACTGTTGCTGGTCATGTAAAAATTTCGTCCTGCATGTTTTGTTTAAAATTTTACATTTTGAATAATTTTCAAAATACTAACATCTGTTCTACTATTTCACTGTTTTCTGCACAAATTTGAATGCATATCTGGTTAAATAAGCTGGAAATAATACTTCAGTAGGATGCGCATCTGCCTTTAAATCGATTTTTTTGTAGATATTCTTCATGGCTTTATGGTCAATATCAGAAGCTCGGCCCTCAAGAAAAAGGAATATATCCTTGATGAATACATCTAAGCTGCTATTTTTTTACAAACAGCTTTATCTTTTTTTTGAAGATTTGGTTTTTTGTTATTGTTCACTGGGTTTAATAATAAAACTCCACAATTATTTTGTGACTTTTCGTCAGCTTAGTTTGCTGACCTCTTTAGGCTTTTAAGTTTAAATTAGAAAAATCAAGTAGGTCATAAAAAATATAAAGTTGAAAAAGAATTTAACTAGTCAGTGATTAAAATTCTCGTTTCCATACCAAGCTTTATCTTCTGATTAATCGATTAAGTTCGATTATTTGTTTGATTCAAAAACTTAAAAAAAAAAGGAATAAATCGTACATTTCTTTCTGATGCAATATGTAACTTATCACACGTCATTTCTCGGTTGAATGTGCGATGGGTTTGAAACACACAAATTAGTAGTTTTGCATCGGGAAATAATTCCCTTAATACTTCTCTCTCTGATAAATCCTTATCGGACATAAAGCACTGTATATTTTTTCATCTTGGATTAGCTCATTTAAGCGACTCCAGTAGATAAATTAGACTATCAGTATACAGTATGCTGGTATTATTAGTAATTTTACAGCATATTCTTTAATATCCAAAAATAAAAAATAAATCAGTGGATACCCTATTCATCGACTTCTCGCAGGATTTGTTGTTTCACATTATCGTTGAACCAATAAAACAAAAACGTTATCTAGGAACGCAGTAATATCTTTATGAACTAGATTTACAATAACACCAGATCGAAGACATATTTTGAACGCTATATCAAAAACAAACTCATCTTACACGATCAAATTAAAATACTTCTGGACACCTTGAACAAGTTTTTGTAATCCATAAATACGGGCAAGCGGAAATATATTTCATGAATGCCTCACTCTGCAGAGAAATAACAGTCATGGTGCTTGTAAGCTTGCTGGTCTTCCACTGATGCTGTAACACATTACTTTGCTCCGCCTTCTTAGGCTCTGCCCTGCTACTGCTTGTAGTATGGATACTTCTTCATACTTCTTGCATGGAAGAATAGACTTTGGTCAGGAAATCTATCCGGGATCATGAGATGCAGGCCCCACTCGTGGATACACGGACTTTACACGCAACTCGAAGAGAACAAGAGTTCAAAAAATGTATTGGCTGATACAGGCTAAACAAATATTTTCGGTCATAATGAATCAATTTTTTAATAGTAAATTTTCTACCTAGGAGACAAATTGTATTTTTATTCCACCTTTTTTCCTGATGGCCGTACAGCTGATGGCCGTGAAATTTAGTGACGCTAGAAGCAGGGAGGCGTTACTAACTCAAGCGTGACAAATGGCTCCATGCCTGCATTTTCAGCGCGTTAGTTGCATCAACTTATGTCTAGGTTCATGGTGAAGGCCACAATTCTTTTTCTATCGTTAAATATCTTCTGCTGCCCCTTTCTTGATGTGTAAAATACGGTCTTTGAGAAAAGGGCGTGACTGTTATGCTAGGATGTCCAACAATGTAGCTTCGACTTTATTGAAAGTAATATCATCTAATGTTAACTAGGGACTTCCCTTAGAAAGAAGTAACTACCCTCTCTAAAGAATAGAACGCAAAATGTGGCTTGCTTTTTATTTGTAGGCCCAACTCTCAAGATACGTAGTATTTTAAATATATTGGCAGTACAGCTTAAAAGTAGAAAATGCTTTGTTTGACAGAATCACGTTTGAAAATTAAAATTGCCCCCCTTGAACAGTGTTCAATTTCTAAGGCTATTACACTAGTCTGCACAAGGTTATATTATTTTTCGATTAGTCACAGCCCTACTGTATGACATCCTAGTAAAAGTATTCAGAACTTTTTGCAAAAAGATGGTATATTTTATCATTTTTACGTTCTCAACATTTATCATTGAGAATGTATTAAAATCGTCTAAAATTTCAAGCATCAATTTTTCAGCAGATTTCCACATTTTCAGATCCCATGAACGACATTCGTCCACACACGGGTATTCTACCTCTCTCACTCAGGTCAGCTATCATCCCTTACCCTCTCTATATATATTTTTATCAGAGCTGCCCGACAGCATAATCTAAAAATGAACATGAATAACTTTTGCGCAAATTTTAAAATTCTAAAGTAAAAGCAGTGAATACAACTCCAAATAATAGGAGCCGAGAGAGATGTGGCTTCAGATGTCGAGAAACTCCTCTCGATATAATCGCAACCTCTGTTTTATGATAGAATTACCACCGTTACATGCAAGATTTCGATCCGTCATCGAATCTCAAACATTATATTTTATGGTTTCCCATTTCCCTCATCGAACTAATCGTTTAGAGGACTGTTGTTTTATGATAATTTACATGCTTAACTCTAATTTAACCTGATTTGGCGGCGGGGACCCACTGGAGTTTCATCCCTTTCTGCTCGGTTCATTCGGGTAACCGGGGCATTTTCCATGTTTATTTTGACACGTCTCACACCGGAACTAATACTTGAATATATTCCAGCCAGAAAATTATGACTCTCCAATATTGCGAAGACATCACCATTGGATGTTGATAATACAATTAGTCCTTGGTTCGGAATTCGGCCATACATAGCAGTACCTCCTGTTTTGATTTCAATTGCTTTATCGTCAGGGAAAGTATATCTTCGAAGTTCGAATATCCGTTGGGGATTCATATTGGAAATAAGCCGAATAAATTCAAGCTGTTCAACTCCACATCCCAATCTATCAGGAGAAGGAAGCCGCACAGAAAGACCTATGGTCCTATCTGGAGGAGGATGCCTCGCAATAGGAGACCTGGACCTGGCACGAAGCGGATGCTTGGCAGGAGAAAAAGCCCCCTTAGGTGAATCTCTTTTAGAAGAAGAAGGAGTTTCGGTGCGAGGATCAGCAGGAATAGGATCACCATTTGGTAAACAATCGAACTGTGATCCCAATTATGCAACAAGAGATGGTTATTTTTTTACATTCTCATCAGAGAAGGTACTAGATGTGTGCACCATACCTTTCGAAAGGATTGACAGATTGGATTGAAGCATTTTTGAAATTTTCGAGACCCCTTTTTTCAAGAAGTGAAAATTCTATATAGCGCTGCTTGTAATACTCAAAAAGACTAATAACTTATCCTTATAACTTTTTTTGAAACAAAAAAATTACTGGAGTTATAGCATTTACAAAATTCAAAAAAAAAAAAATGAAAATAAAAAATTGAAGCCAAATAACGCAAAATATGAAAAAAGCCAAGGGGATAAAAACATTGCCTTTTAAACGCCCTACAAGATTGTCATAGCAACTTTTTGAATTTTTTTGAAAAATCGAAAATTAAAATTTTGATCCCACCAAAAAAATAATGAAAAATCAAAAATTCCATTTTACGGTCGAACTATGCAAGATATGAAAAAAGATGAGTACACAAAAAAGATCTATGCATTTGTTTTTATTCATTTTTTGATGGAACGCTCAGGTTTTGTTTTAATCGTAAAAAATAAAATAAAAAATAAATGCAAAAATTTAGGAAAATTTTATTTTCTGTATTATGACGCTGAAGTGTATACTTTCGTCTTCAATTATTCAATTTGCGTAAAAATCCGTTACAGAGTCAAAGAAATATCAATGAATATGAAATTCACGTGAAAGTAAAATAAAAGTGCAATGAAATCACTTAATGGTCTCCCAGGTGGTACAGTCCCGTCCGAGTTTTTAACCGAAAAGTCCGGGCTCGATTTCTACTGCTCGCGTTCCTGACCACTTTTACTCCAAAAAAAGTATTTTTATAAAAAATTCGTATTTTTCTTCATTTAACTAAACATTTCTATTTTGGTAATTGTTATTTTTAAATAACAAAATAGAGAAAGAGTATAAGATAAAAAGAAATATTCAAATCTTAGGAAATAAAAAAATATAAATAAAAGCCATTTTCTATTATTATTATTATTGTTATGATGATAATAATAATAATTATATTTATATTTTGAAACTAGAGTAATAGATAATGGTTTGTAACAAAACATTGCATTAAGAATCAGAAATTTTCGAGCATGTCGCAACACTAAAATTATTATATTCAGGATATAAATATGGAAAAATGTCGTTAGAAATGAAATTTTAGAAGTTTGTACAAGCTACAATGCCTGTGCTTAATATCAAGCTGCACATGCGTGATTCTTGTCGACCCGACGCCGAATACGTATCCCATCAGTGATTCGCCATCTTGCAACAGCTGTTAGCAATGCTACGCGTCACATCGTTTCATTACAATTTTATTTGCTGCTAGTGTCAAAAAAGATCAGATTATTAGTGGAATTCGAGATGCAGATTAAAAAAATCAATTATTAAGAGAAGACAACCAGGATTTTAGAAAATGTATTAACACAGGCAAGGCAGCCGAATTAGCCAAATGCCAACACAGAAAAAGATTTTCGTGAATGAAAAGGAATTTTAATTCAATACCTGGTTTTAGGATATTATAGTGTTAATAAACCTTTGCCTTTAAGTTCTTAATTGATTCTTAAGATTATTAGGGAGCATTTTTTCTGCAAGAAAATTTATCAGTCCCATATGCAAGTAAAGCCCTCACAAAAACTGCTCGTAGGAAGTGATCATAGGCCTCTCGAATCGATTTTTAAAAAAGTAATGAATTTATGTCCAGCGCGAATATGATGAAGCAGTTTAAGAATACAGGATTATCTAGCAATAATTGCCTATTTCATTGGATAAAAGGAACACTTATCACTCAAGAATACTATATTTGTTCGAGTGGAATTTTCAAACTGTGAACAACAAAAATTATAGTTGTAGTATTATACTATTATATTCACCAAAAGAATTAAGGATGATTACGCAGATGAAGACCAGAATATAAACGATACTCATTCTTTCCATGTAGATGAAACACTTATTAATGTTTGAATGAAGAATTCCTTTAACAGTGTGACAGAGGAATAATCTTATCACTTTATTATAGAATATATGTATAGTATATCTTATCAGATTACACAGGCGTCATGTTTACCACTGTGAAATATTTACATTTCATTAGTGACAGAGTCATGACTAAAAATGTAATTACTAACCAGGTGAGAATCCAAAGAAGTGATCTGGACTATGACTAATTAAATTGACTAATTACTTAATATATCATTTTATATATTCAACATTATTCTTTATCTTTTGTAAGCTTTCAGATAATAATATTTTTTATGCTTTTCCCATGCGAAAAAGGAAAAATGAAGATAATTCAGGAAATCGTGAAGGTGTGGGTTTGGGGTGAAATAGTTCTACTGAGAGTCATTGGACGTGGGATTCCATACGCTTTCTAAGAGATTAAAAAAATAACTTGCCGTTATTTTCGAACCAGTTATCGGGTTTCAAAATCATCACTGATTTATAGTGCCGCTCGCGCTTAGCCATGCAGATAATTTCCGACGGTATTGTAATTTACCTCATAAAATTATATGTGTTTTACCGTTTCAACCCGAATTCAGTTAAACCTCGTTTTAACTATTTAAAACACGTAATTACCACGATCAGTTGTCAAATCAAGTTTTAGCTAGTCAACACGCGGCGTAACTAAGTCCTTTTGTAAAAACACGAAAATTTTTCTTATTCCATCTTATTTCGTGTTTTACCTGCAAATATCAGTTTAAACTAGATTCACCCACTTGTGCTTTTGAAAGAACTAGTTTTACCTGTAGTATTCAGTGTGGTTCGATATCTGAACAATAACTCTTCCGTGAGTAGTCACTGAAGCTCAATATTTCGGCTTTTCACTGATTAGTGCAGGTAAAACTAGTTCCTTTAATAGCGCAATTGGGGGAATCTAGTTTGAACTGATATTTTCAGTTAAAACACGAAATCAGATGGAATTTAACATTTCTTCGGGTTTTCACAAAAGCACATGGTTACTCGGCGTTCTAACTAGTTAAAACTAGTTTCAACTGATTTCGGGTAATATCGTTTTGTTTTTTTAATGTTGTAAATATTTTTTGAAACCTAATAATTCTTTACCAAAAATACCAATAAATTGCGATATGGATACGAGAATTTTATTACGCTTATGTAGTTTTTGCGAAAAATAGTTCTTAGTTTCAGTTAATAACCGTTTAGTTCACAGTTCCTCTACTAGGCGCTCTGTAGTCTGAAACTCGGTAAACTTCGACTTCCGATGTAAACTTTAGGATTTAGCGTAGAATATCGTGGTCACAATTATACCTATTAGGTTTATGTGATTATCTTCGCGAATATTGTCACGAAAACTAGTTACACTGTTAGTCAATAATCATTTCTAGTTGATAGCTTCCCCGGTAGTTGCGCAGAGACCTAATAAATGCGAACGCGCCTTCATGCGAGCACCTTCCGAGTTCACGGCCTTGGTGCCACGCATAAATCTGTCACTTTCGTTCTTGGTCTTCAACTGGCGACACGTGCCACGAAATTTTCTTCGAAAGCCTACTGATTTTGATCCGCATTTGGATTTATTGGACTTGTTAATTCTTGTTGATCCTTCTTTGATCTTGATTGTTTGATTCTTGTGGATTTCTTGGAAGAAAATGTCAGAGGTAAACCTTTCCTTTATTTCGGCAAGCGACGCAATGACGGACCCTGTCCTCCATCACGGTTGGCTTTTGCTCCGATCGGACCCATTTGTTCGCTTGGCCTCTTTTTAGTGCCTTTCTTTCGCCTCTTAATTGAATTGCATTCGGTAGTTGAGTCAGTGCGTTGTGTTAGTTTCCCCCTTTTTCTTACCAGTTTTTTTTCGGGTTTCCGAATTATTTTGTGTCTGCTCCGAATCAAATGGCCTCGTGTACGGGATATTGGCCATCGACCACGTGATCTCTCTACAGTCTCCTTCTACAAATTGTCGCGAAATGACTATTTTGTTTGCTTCTTTTGCTTCATTAATAAAATACCGAATTGTTTTGTCACGTTAATCCAAATGGCCGTTGTGTTTATTAAGAACCACTCCTGGGATACCTATCCGCATGCTATACGTACTTTCTCCATTTCAGGCTTGCCACCTTACCGACGCTTTTTTTATTTGTAAACTTATTTTCACACGATAACGTGCTTAACTCAATTTTGAAAGAATGGCGCTTACTGCTTTTTGACCGCGCAACGCCTAGATGTTCTACTTTGTTCGTGCGTTCTGTTTTGGCCGATATTATTGCACTATATTCTAGATGAATGAGAAAATAGTCTCAGTTCATGGCGCCACCGCAGTGGTATACAGGATAATGCTGAATTCATCATGTACTTAAACTATTGAGAGTTGTAAAGAACCACTGGGAGCTCGCTATTCCCGCGGATACATAGAAAATCTTGCGCGAACTCTAGAACGTGATGCATTTCAAGTGAGTAATTCTAATATTCATCAGAGACTTGTTCAGTGATTTCCATGATATTGGTGATGTAGATGAGAATGTAAATAATTTTTGGACCACCCTAGAGTACACACTTCGCATAATTTTGAATTACAATTTGGTTCCATTAGTCGCATCTACAATTTATAATCCATATTGACAGTCTTTCTCTTTGTCCTAGTGGTAAACGATAAATGAAATCCATCTTCGCTTCTGTTTTTACAAATCGTGCACAATAGTAGACCATTTTTTTTTATATTCTAAACTTAATTTTAACTAAAATACACGAGATGCTTATCGCATTGTTTCCCGCAAACAGTATAGTAATCAATATGTCGGTTGCATATTCCTGTCTAATATAGTACCCTAGCTCGATCAGTCTTTTCCAAGGATGGTGATTTGTTCTACTCATCTTTCTTCTGCTTTCATTAGAAAAGGATCAATTGACAAATCACCAATCGCCATCGTCAGAAAAGAACATTTAAGTCATAGTGTAATCTTGTATATTGAAAGACTTTGGTCAATAGGACGGTTAAAAAATACAACCTATCATTAGTCGATTACAAAAATTTAAACGTCATCGCGAAGATGGAGAACAACGGAAAAGATCACGTAAGTTAGGAATTAAAAAAAAAATTTAATTCAATTTAGTTATGTATCACAGCATTCGCCGATTCGTTTCCCTAATACAAATCAGAAAACGTGCGTAATGCAGGTACACAATGCTGGTAATTATTAATTTTTTTTTATTATTTGTAATTTTTATTATTATTTGTAAATATTTATGTTTTTATAATTTTTTATGGCAAAATACTGGTCCACCAGAATTTTTTTATTATACTCCAATCATACCGGCCGCGACGACAGGATTCCTGCGAGGTAAGTCTATTTCCGAGAAATATTACGACCCTGAATTTTGCTATACATAAAGATTTGAAAATTAGGGAATTTATTTAAAGAAAACTACTTGTTCTATATCTTTGCGATAATTCTTCTCCATGAAAAGTTTCAAATTATTAATAATTATCGATTATTTTAACAATGTTCATGAACAAAATCATTTTTTTGCTATTTTGAAACGAATATGCTCAATTTCTTTACGGAAAGGAGGAAAAACGTCTTTCCGATTATTTTTTGCGAAGAAACTTTTCAAATTAACAATAATTATTATTCAGTTAACATTTTTATACAAAAAATTACAGTTAGACTGTTTTTAGCGAACAGGCTTGATTTATTTACGGAATGAACCGAGAATACATTTTCATTAATTCTTTACTACGATACTTGGCATATCAACAAAAATTATTAATTATTCAAACATTTTCCACGCAAAAATTCAAAGTTTGGCTATTTTTCGTTTTGAGAAAAAAAGGATTTTAATATTCTAAGCAATTCAATTTATATAAGGAAAAAAAGGATATTATATAATTGATATAAAAATATTTTGTCAAGGTAAAAACTTTCCTTTTCATTAATTTTCCTTTAAAGAATCCAAATTTAGTTGGAATTTGTTGTAGTTTGCTAAAAATTGTTCATTTTGATTGAAAATCCATTTCTTTCATTTAAAATTAATTTGTTTAATTTTGAAAACTTGTCAGACTCATTACGATTACTTAAATTCATCGAAAATATCTTAAAATATTTGAAAATCTTTAAATTTTGTTGAAATCCCTTGAAATTTCTTTGATGTAATTTAAAATCTCTTGAATCCTGGGCAATTTTGCTTAAATTTTTCTTATTAATATAATATAATTAATAATATGCATGCAATTTCAGCCCCCCAGAATATAAATTTGGCTAGTTCCACGACTAGCACAGGAGGTAAATTATTAATTATTTTCGTATTTTTTTTTTCAAAATGAGTAGTATTTTGTGATAAATTGTTCTTTTGGATTGAAAATCCATTTCTTTGATTTAAAGTTAATTCGTTTAATTTTGGAAATTTGTCAGATTCATTAAAATTACTTAAATTCATAGAAAATGTCTTAAAATGTTTGAAAAATCTTTCAGTTCTTTTGAAATCCCTTGAAATTCCTTAATATAATTTGAAATCTATTGAATCCTGGGCAACATCGAGCAAACTTTTCTTAATAATATAATATGATTAATCATATATATGTAATTTCAGCTCCACAAAATATAAACGCACGTTCCACGTCTTCCACAGGAGGTAAATTGTTAATTATTTTCTTATTCTTTTTTTTTCGAAATGAGTTGTATTTCTTTATAAATTGTTATTTTGGATTCAAAATCAATTTCTTTGGTTCAAAATTAATTTTTATCTAAAACTTCATTTATTCCATGTGTTGTGGAAAATATATTAAAATTTGTTATTTGATTAAAAAAATAAATTTATCATATTATTTTATCAAAATTCCTGAAGGCTTCCTTTCCTCAAGTTCGGAGGCTAGGTACGGCTTCGGTGAATCCCCAGAAAGCTGCTTTACATCTTTTCGAGTTCTCAAAAACTTCGCTACAATATATATATATAACCACGCTCTGCTACCTTCGGTTTCGGTTTCCATTCCTTTGGAATAGAACTGAAAGGCCTATGACAAAGCCACCGAACGCGTCCTCGGGTTGCGGATAGAGGGTCCCTGAATTTTCTTAAGATTTATGAGAAAATTTTTTATGATTTTTTTATTTTAAAAAGTGAACTTTGAAGAGAAAATTGAAAAACATTTCAAAAAATTTCCTGAAATTTCAAAAAAGAGTAGAAGATTTTAAAGAAAAATGTTTCAATTTAGTAATATTAAAAAATCAAGAAAAACTCGAGTAAATTCAAGAAATATTTAGAAGATTTTAAGAGATTCAAAATGAATTTTAAACTATAAAAGATTTTTAAAAATGCAGTTTTTTTTTAAACATTCCAAACCAAAACTTTAGGAACTTTAAAAGAATGTAAGAAGGTTCTAAGTGAATAAACAAAGTTTCTTAAAATACCTAAGAAAATTTGCAAGATTTTAAGGCGATTTTTTTACATTCTGAATAAAGTTTCAAAGTTTGAAAAAAAAATTTGAGTCAGCTAAAAATATGTCTAGGAATTTAAGAGATTTTGAATAGATTTAAAATATTTTAAATTTTGGAAGCATTTCCGAAAATTTATCAAATATTTTGTATTGCTGCCAAACTTCTAAAAGTCCTAAATATCTTTTAAAAAGGCTCGATTTTTTTCTCAATATTTTGTAAAATCGTGTAAAATAAAAAATAAAAATTAAAAAAGTTTTTTAATGTTCTAGGTTCTTTTTTGACATATCTAAAATATTCAAAAATCATATAATTTTCTCAAGAATCTTATAAAATTTATATTTATATAAGTTTAAAACAAACTGATGATACTTTTATTATTATTACTTTTCAGTAATTGAAATATTTGTGTGACTAAGCAAAATATCTAAAAATCATTCAGTCTTACACGAAAATATTGTTTTATTTATTTCTATACAACACTTTATCTTAAAAAAACTTTTTTTCATATAAAAGACGTCTATTATGTTTTTAAACATGATACCAAATTTTTTTACGAAATAGAACAAGGTTATGGGGTGCGCCATAAAAAAAACATTAGGTTTTTTCAGGGCACCCTATTGTACAGCAATGATGAAGCTTCATTATCAATGCAAAAAATATGAATAATGAAATAAAAAAAATATGTCAATAATGAAATTAAAAAATATATATGTATCTTCTCAATCTCTTTTAGGCAGATTGATAAAAAAATTAAAAGAAGACATGGAGTCTGTAAGAAGCGAATCAATGGATGAAAATCGAAAGCTAATGTTATACGGCGCTCATGATCTTAACATTGTTGCTATTCTCGAGGCCTTGGGTGTTTTTTATCCTCATGTACCCAAATTTTCAAGTGCTGTAATTGTAGAATTACATCTTATTGGAAAAGCTTATTACGTAAAGGTATGATGGCATTTATTTAGTTCAATTACACAAAGGGGCCGTTCAAAAAATACGTCACGCTATTTTAAGCACTTTTAACATCCCTTGCCCTTTCAAGAAATGCTTAAAATGAAACACAAAATATACAAAAATAATATTTTCATGGCCCAAAATGCTCGCAAAATAAGGAAATAGGGTGAATCAAAACAAAAATAGAGGAATAAATGATTAAAAATTAAATTAATGTATAGGTAACATATTGAATTCAATATGAAATGTTTAAGATTTGAAATCGAAAATATGTATTGCATTTTCAACAAAATTGTTTAATTTTCAACCTACAAAGACGAAATTTCAACAGACTCATAGTGATAAATGTGGGACAAAATTCGAGCTACGCGACGATTTTAATAAAATAATGGAAAAAAAAATTTATTCTTCTCTAACAATGTTATATTTAATATTATCAGTGAGAAAATTGTTATAACTACCCATTTTTTTTTTAATTAAGCATGAAACGACTTGCCTGAACATCAGTGGAAATTGTTCGAAAATAACGCAGAAATGCAAAATATTTTCGGGAGTGAAACCAAGTGGAATATTCGTTTTCAGGTGCGCTGATCACGAATCTTTGACCCCTATGATCCCTAAACGTCAGGATCAAGGTCATTTGAAGGTCAACTTCGTTAATTCGAGAGATATCATCTTTTTTACCTCAGATTCTAAAAGAGCGGAAAATTTTACGTTCGGATATATTTTTACCTGCGGGATCAAGTGACCTCTAGAGGTCACATGAAGGTCAAAAGCATTCTTTAGAACTTTTGAACCTAGTAGCTTGTCATGGGTGCTGATCACGAATCCGTGGCCCTTATGACCCCTACACGTCAGGATCAAGGTCATTTGAAGGTCTGAGTTCAAAAATACGATATCTTTCGATTTAACGAAGTTGACCTTCAAATGACCTTGATCCCGACGTGTAGGGGTCATAGGTGTCACGGATTCGTGATCAGCGCACCCGAAAACGTATTTAGTGAGGATCACTACCTTGATATTAGCAAACCATGACAAGCTACTAGGTTCAAAAATTCTAAAGAATACTTTTGACCTTCATGTGACCTCAAGAGGTCACTCAATCTCGTGGGTAAAAATATATCCGAACGTAAAATTAACGGCTCTTTCAGAACCTGAGGTCAAAAACATGATATCTCTCCAATTAACGAAGATGATCTTCAAATGACCTTGATCCTGACGTATATGGGTCACAGGGGTCACGAATTCGTGATCAGCGGACCTAAAAACGTATATTCCACTTGGTTCCACTCCACAAAATATTTTGAAGTCCTGCGTTATTTTCGAACAATTTCTACTGATGTTGAGGCAAGTTGTTTTGTGGTTAATTAAAAAATATATATAGGTAGTTATAACAATTCTCTCACTGAAAATATTAAATATAACATTTTTAGAGAATAATAAAATTTCTTTTTTATTATTTGATTAAAATCGTCGCGTGGCTCGAATTTTTTCCCATATTTATCACTGTGCGACTGGTAGAATTTTCATACAAAAAAGAACTTACTTCAACCAAACAATTTTTAACAAAATAGCTGAATCTTCAGAACAAAAAGACGAATTTTTAACAAGATCATTAAATTTTCAACAAAATAGTTGAATTTGTGGACACATAGTCAAATTTTCGACCTAGAAAAATGAAAAAAATAATTATTATCAAGCAAACAATTGCATCTCAACAAAAAAAAAAAAAGAATTTTCTACCAAATAGAATTTTCAAACCAAACGACAAATTTTTTTGTAGACAGTTCAATTTCCAATCCAAAAGGACGATCTTACAATAAAAAATCGATAAAAAAGCCAGATTTGAACAAAATAATTAAATTTTCCACGAAATAATTGCATTTTTTACAAAATAACTAAATTTTTAACAAAATAGTAAAATTTTCAATTAAAATGATAAATCTTCAACAAAGCAAATAATTTTTTAAGAAAGTAGTTCAACTTTCAATCGAGCAGTTTAATTTTCAATCAAAAAAGTATAATTATTAACAAGAAATATAATAGTTCCTATTTTAGAGAAAAAAAAGATATTAATTTTAAAGTAAAAACAGCCGTAATTAGGCAAAAAAGTCGAATTTTAAACAAAATAGTTGAATCATCAAACAAAACAGATCATTTTTTGATAAAGCAATTGCATTTTCAACGCGAAAAATAAAATTTCTACTAAAAAAAAGGATTTTCAAACCAAAATGACGAATTTCAAACATAAGAGTTGAATTTTGAACCCAAAAATATGTTTTTCAACATAAATGTCAATTTCCAACCAAATATTTGAACTTAGAACTAAAAACAATCAATTGTTAACCAACGATGGAATAGCTAAACTTTCATTCAGAAATATTAATTTTAAACAAAAAAAAAACTAATTTTCAACAAAATAATTAAATTTCTTCAACCAAAGAGATGGATCTTTAACTAATAAAGTTAATTTTCAACTGAAGACTATCAATTTCCAACCAATAATGGTATAGTTCAGTTTTCAGTTAAAAAAGTTAATTTTCAATAAAATATGAAGAAATTTTCAACAAAATGGATCAATCATCAACGAATAAAATAAATTTTCAACATAGTAGATCAACTTTCAACCAAGTAGTTTTATTATCAACCAAAAAAGATGCATTCTTGATAGAAAATTTAATAGTTGTATTTTTTACTAAAAATAGAATAGTTAAGTTTAAGTTTAAAAAATTAATTGTCTAGCAAGAAAAAAAAGTCATTTTCAAAAAAACAGTTCAATCTTCATCTGAATAGTAGAAGTTTTAACCAAAAGAGAAAGACTTTTGAACCAAGAATATAATAGTAGAATTTTCAATTAAAATAGTTGGATTTTCTTTTTTGCTTCTATTAATTCAGTTCGCATTTAAGCGACGAAACGAGAAAAACGGGAAGTATCTTGAAAATAGGTGTAAAAAATAATTGTTCAAAAAAGAGATATAGATCATATAAACAAATTCAATTTCTTAAAAATTTTTCCGAAGTAATCGTTTTAACATCGACATTCTTATTAATTAAAAAAGGGGTAAATATTGGAATAGAGGAATGAGTGTGAATTCTGTATTTATATGTTTTACTTGTAAAATAAGAACATTAATTTTAATTTTTTCAAACATTTCAAAAAATTGATATCCAGTGTGACGTAATTTTTGAATGACCCCAAATATAATTTTGTAAAATCTTTCTATTTGTAAAACCTGAATATTTTTTTTACCTTTTTATTAGTTATTAGTATTAGCTAGTGATGGTATCTCGTTAGTTTTTAGGGGTAAGCATTTTAAAATATATAAGGGTGCAAATCAAAGAGTGGGAATTATTCAATTTTTACCTTTTTTTAAAAAAAGTTTTTCAGAAAAACATTCAACGTTTTTTCTCTCTTCATATTAATCACAGTAAGTGCTAAAATAATAATACGAGATATATTATAATTAGATTTGCCATTAGAGCCTTCATATAGGTAAATTGAGATTTAATTTTGTTTTTATTCACAATATAATTAATCAAACAAGTATCAAATAATTTTTCTGGAAAAAAAAAATTTTACATGCTTTAAACCTCAATTCTATCTTTCTCAAGCCTCGATCGACATATTTTGTTACAATAAATGTCGCAATTTTATATCTTTTAAAGTGTTTTCCCCGAGAATTAATCTGCTTTAAAAATAAATTAATATATATTTTTCTTTTTTCCATACAAAATATTTTTTAAGTTATATAATAACAAATGTCCTTAGGTATTGGTTAGAATTTTTTATATTAAAGAAAAAAAAACACTTTTTTATTTCTTTGTTAAAATTAAACATTTAAAGGCGTGACCCGAGTTAAAACAAAATGCTTAGGTTTTGCTGGTTTTTTATTATCACCCTATTATAATAATTAACGTGCAATGACATAATATTTTCAGATTAATTATTACCTGGGCGTGCCAGCGGAGATAAAAACTTTACGGATTCCCAAATGTGAAATATTATGTCCATTAGACCAATTTTCCAATCTGATGGAAAATGTTATTCCCTCGGACCTTGACTTGGAGTGCGACAAACTTCGAAAAGAACCAGATTTTGATTTTGAAACAGATTCTGGTACAGTGGAAACATTCAAAAAAATATTCTCACAATGAATCACAATTTAAATCCTCAACAATTATTTATTTTGGAAGGTTTTGAAAAATGTGCAAAATGTCAAACATAGATATCAAAATAATGATGCCAAATTCGTTTATTAAAGGTATATTCGACATATTTATTTTCACTTGAAGATTAAATATTTAATTGCTTAAATAATGAGAATATTTGAAGAAATATTTAATATTAAATATATATGAATATTTCACTAATTTTTACAATTGCCATTAAATAAAAATTTTGTGAGTATAATTTTCACTCAGAATAATGTTGCCCATTAATTACGTAAGGCTTTTTTGTACGAGGGGGGGGGGTCAAAAGCATTTCTTACATAAGTTTCCTCTTTCTAATTATTTTTTCAAAACTATCCTGATTGAAACCTGTTTTGTCAGTTGAAATTACTTTGTGTACCATTAAACACATTATATCATTGTTTTTTTTAGTTTTTTTTGTATTATGTAATATTTCACATCACATAGTCCAATAAACGATTGAACTCCTGGAAATCCTTTGAAATAATTTAAAACTGTAGAAATCCCTTGAGAATTTGTGAAATTTTGTGAAATCTTTTGAAATCCTTGTAATCTTTAAAACCCCATAAACATCCCTTAGAATCCTTAAAATCCCGTAAAATATTTCGAAATTTTACGAGATCTCTGAATCTTTGATATTCCTGGAAACCCTATAAAATTGTTCAAGCAAATGAAAATTTTTGAAATAATTACCAAATATGTTGAATAAGAAATATTATTCTAGAAATTCATCAACTGTATGATTTATCTCGAAAAATAGTAACTTTTCACGATTTACTGGAGCAAAAATATTGTTTAAACAGATTATAATTGTTAAAAACAATTGCAAATTAGTCAAGCAATACGTGTCAACTTGTCAGTTATCGAATAACAATAATTAATGTTGAAAAAAATACAATTTTTACCATGAATTCTACAGAAAACTTATATTTTTCATTTTTGAGAAACCCGAGCCACGTTCTTATCTATTTAACCACGCCCGTTCCATATTTAGCCACGCCCCTTTCTTACCTTTGCCACATCAATTTGTCATTAAACAAAGCCCCTTTCTTACCTTTTCCACATCCATATGTCATTTGGCAACGCCCATTTCTTATTTCCCCTCGCCCATTTACCATTTACACACGCCCCATTCTCATTTTCCAACAACCCTTTCCTAATTTCCCTTGTCTCTTTCCTATATGGGCACGCCACTTTCATATTTTCCCTTGTCCCTTTCCTATATGGAAATGCCCCTTTCCTATTTTCTCATGTCCCTCTCCTATTTTTCAAGTTCCTTTCCTATTTTCCCATGTGCCTTTTCTGTTTTTCACGCCCCTTTTCTATTTTCCCAGGTCCCTTTTCTGTTTTTCACACCCCTTTTATATTTGCCTGCACCTCTTTCCTATTTTCCCGCAGCCGTTTCTTCTAAACTTCTATTTTTCATTTTTAAGAAAACCGGGCTACGTCCCTTTTCAATTCAACCACGCGCACTGCATATTTAGCCACGCCCCTTTCTTATCTTTCTCACATCCATTTGTCATTTACCTACGCCCCTTTCTCATTTTTCCTCGCCCATTTCCCATTTACACACGCCCATTTCATATTCTCCTACACCATTTTTCTATTTTCCCACGCCCTATTCTTATTTTCCCACAACCTATTCCTATTTTCCCTTCTCCCATTCCCATATAGTCACGTCCCTTTTCTATTTTCTCATGTCCCTCTCCTAGTTTTCACGTTCCTTTCCTATTTCCCCATGTCCCTCTCCTGTTTTTCACGCCCCTTTTCTATTTTCCCATGTCCTTTTGCTGTTTATCACGCCCTTCTTCTATTTTCCTGCACTTTTTTTCTATTTTCCGCAGACGCTTCTTCTAAACTTCTATTTTTCATTTTTGAGAAAACCGGGCTACGTCCCTTTTCTGTTTAACCACGCCCTTCCAATATTTAGCCATGCCCCTTTCTTATCTTTTTCACATCTATTTGTCATTTACACACACCCTTTCTCATTTTTCCTCGCCCATTTCCCATTTACAGACGCCCATTTTATATTCTCCTACACCATTTTCCTATTTTCCCACGCCCTATTCTTATTTTCCCACAACCTGTTCCTATTTTCCCTTCTCCCATTCCCATATAGTCACGCCTCTTTCCTGTTTTTCCATGTCCGTCTCCTATTCTTCACGCCCCTTTCCTATTTTCCAATGTCCCTCTCCAGTCTTTCACGCCCTATTTCTATTTTCCCACGTCCCTTTCCTGTTTCTCACGCCCCTTTACTATTTGCCTGCACCCCTTTCCTATTTTCCCGCAGCCGTTTCTTCTAAAGTTCTATTTTTCATTTTTGAGAAAACCGGGCTACGTCCCTTTTCTATTTAACCACGCTCACTGCATATTTAGTAACGCCCCTTTCTTATCTTTTTCACATCCATTTGTCATTTACCCACGCCCCTTTCTCATTTTTCCTCGCTCATTTCCCATTTACACACGCCCATTTCATATTCTCCTAGACCATTTTTCCATTTTCCCACGCCCTATTCTTATTTTCCCTTCTCCCATTCCTATATAGTCACGTCCCTTTCTTGTTTTTCCATGTCCGTCTCCTATTCTTCACGCCCCCTTCCTATTTTCCAATGTCCCTCTCCAGTTTTTCACGCCCTATTTCTATTTTCCTACGCCCCTTTCCTGTTTTTCACGCCCCTTTATTATTTGCCTGCACCTCTCTCCTATTTTTCTGCAGCCGTTTCTTCAAAAGTTCTATTTTTCATTTTTGAGAAAACCGGGCTACGCCCCTTTTCTATTTAACCATGCCCCCTGTATATTTAGTCACGCCCCTTTCTTATCTTTTTAACATCCATTTGTCATTTACCCACGCCCCTTTCTCATTTTTGCTCGCTCATTTCCCATTTACACACGCCCCTTTCATATTTTCCTACACGACTTTTCTATTTTCGCACACCCCATTCTTATTTTCCCACAACCCTTTACGATTTTTTTTGCCCTTTCCCATATGGCCACGTCCCTTTCCTATTTTCCCATGTCCGTCTTTTATTTTCCCCGCCCCTTTCCTATTTTTCATGCCCCTTTCCTATTTTCCCGCAGCCGTTTCCCATCTAGCCACGGCACTATCCTATTTTCCCACGACCCATATTCATTTCAAAAGCCATCAATGAATTGACAGATTTTTTTTGGAAAAGTGGGCGTTGGAAAAGGGGTATGCATGAGTGGTGGGAGGGAGTGTGGATCATTTAAAATGCCAAAGATTAGGACGCATGGTTTTTTTTGCTGTTGGAAAAGGGGGTCGGCGTGAGTGGATGTGAACCACACCCTCTCCACCCACTCATGCCGAACTCCTTTTTCGACAGCCGACCCCTTTTCCAACAAGAAATCTGAAAATTCATTTTTGTCATTTTTCTCGAAAAATATTAATTTTAGAAAAAAATTAGAAATATAAAAATATGTGTTCCGACGAGATCTACAACTTTCGCGAATAACATTTTTTCTAAAATCAATATTTTCCGATATTTTGAGAGAAAAAAAACTAATTTTTTGAAAAAGTCAAAATTATTAATAACCTACTTTATATTGATCTGCGCCAAAAATCCTTTTAGTGTGTTCAATTAGGGTCTAAAAGGAACCCCTAGGTCAAGTATCATGTCAATATTTTTGGGTGACCTTTTCGGAAGTATATCCGATTATTGAGAAATCTTAAAATTCTGTAACGATTGTGCTTGACACACTTTTAATTTAATAAAGATTTTTTCGAACAGTGTGCAACAGTATTATATACTATAAATATTCACAGTAATTTCTTTGAACGAATTCTGATAAATAATATGGATAATGGGTACTTAATAAATTCCAAAACCTAATATTCACAATGATCATTTATTAAATTCCAAAAATAATTTTTTTTTTATGAACAAATAATAAATATGTTAAGCACTTTAACTCTTGCGTAATACGTCATTTTAAGGTTCACCTTATTTTTTTTTTTCGTCAAAGTAGATCCTTCTACATAAGGAGGCGAATTCTTGTCTCCATTACTATTATATTCTTCCTCCTCTTTCTCATCATAGTAGCAAATGAAGATCTATTTTCTTTGGGGTTTCTGCCTGCAAAATATAATGATAGTATTAAAGTGGATATTGTATTGAATGGGGCACTTGTTTTTTCATCAGAATTAACTTTATTTAACTCACCAAATCATCACTTTGGTATTTTTCATCATCTATGCTTTTTACAGTAAATTCTGATGTTTCAAAAGTGCTGCAGCTCAATTCAATCTTCTATTTAATATCAAAATGATCCAATTTGAGGAATCAGAAAAACGTACGAGCCCAACTTCAAGAAGCTTGCAAACGACATTCATGTTGTTTCTTTTCAAAAATCTCATCAAAGACAAAGCCAATGCTTATGTGTAACTGTCCAAAAATGTTGATACTATACACGGTGTGCCTTGACTGACTTCAACCCAAAAGGGTTTGCATATGCCGGTTTTTTTTCTGAATATACTTCTGGGATGCCCCACGATCATTTTGAGACCAAAAAGAAAAAAATCGCTTGGTCCCTTTTTGAGAAAGCTCTTTTTTTTATTTTTTTGAAGATGTTAATCAACATATTTAATGAAAATAAGTGAAACATCGAACTTCATTGGCTCAAACCATTCAGTTTGGCATCCAAAAAAGGCTACAGGTGCTCAAGATCTTACGAGAACTGAAACCCTTCAATATTTTTGAAAAATGGTGAAAACAGTGGGAAAAAGGCAGTTTTTTTAATATTGCCTTATTCCAGTTCATCCTATGTCCCAAACACCTTAACAAGAATTAAAGTGCTTAAGATTTTATGCAAAATTAAAAAAATCGAATGTTCTATCTGTAAAAGCTTGGGAGTTATGCTCCTAAGAAGTCGATTTCAAGGGAATAATTTGAATGAAAGACAATATATATAGTTTTGGGGAAATAACTTAGTTCCTATGGATATATTTGGTAAAAATTGCCGAATAATTTATTAAAGAAGACTTGGTTTTTAGTAGATCTGAAAGAAACATTGCTCTAGCTATAACAGAACCAACATTATGGCCTTTTAAATATGACCCTTTTTTATGAAATGTTGCTTATCATCAATTTTATAAATAAAATTTCTCGTTTTTCAAAAGAACTCATTTCCTCAGCGTTTTAGGTGAAAGTCGCCAGTAAGTTATTTAAAAAAGACTTTATTTTGAGTAGATCTAAAAAAAACAATGCTCTAGCTGTAATAGAACCAAAATTATGGCTAAAAACTAAAAACAGCCCTGGATTCGTCTCAGCCATTTTTCTAGGTCATTTTTTTTATTTTTTCAAAAAAGTCATTTTTTAAACAATTGCATTGTTGTTAAACATTGTACTTTTATTATAAACAAAAGTATTAGTCGTAAAGAAATTTCAAGCATATAGGGAGATTCCTTACTACCATATATCTAGGTTTTTTTTTTCATTTTTGCAATAAACAAATTATTCATACAATTACATTGTTATTAACATTTTTCCAAATTTTCCAGTTTAGCGACAAAAATATTAGCAAAGCATATACTAATACGAAGGTAAATCATTATTCAAGCTGCCAGAACATTCATTTATCAATAATTAATAAATTATCTACTGTTTTTACCCCCTCCATGTTCACTCCTTGATGCTATACCATGCAGCATATAGATGTGAATATTGAGCCCTTATTATAAATAAAACTATTAGTCTCATCGAAAAAGTGAAGATACCCCTATAATCATCTCGGCAATATCTCCAGGTGTTTTTTTTCATTTTTTGAAAAAAGTATTTTTTTTTTTTAATTATATTGTTTATAATTTTTAGAAATTTATTGAGCAATAATGGAAAACGATTAAAAGGTACTAACTCAAACATAACGTATCCTAAGGTATCATGATTGGATAAAAAATTATTGATGAAAGAAAGTTAGTTTAAACATTATTTTTACCCCCTCCACGTTCATAACTTCACATTACGCCATGCTGCATATAGATTTGAATATTGAGCCTTCATTATAAATAAAACCATAAGTCCTATCGAAAAAGTGGATATACCCCTACATTCATCTCGGCAATATCTCGAGGCGTTTTTTTCATTTTTCGAAAAAAGTAATTCTTAAACAATTATATTGCTTATAATTTTTAGTACGTTATGTTTTAGTAAGTACCTTTTATTTTTTTCCCATTATTGTTAAATAAATTCCTATAAATTATAAACAATATAATTGTTTAAAAAATGAAAAAATACCTGGAGATATTGCCGATATGAATATAGGGGTATCTTCACTTTTTCGATAGGACTGATAGTTTTATTTATAATAAAGGCTCATTATTCGAATCTATATGCAGCATGGCATAACGTGAAGGTATGAACGTGGAGGGGATAAAAACAATGTTTAAACTAACTTTTTTTCAATATTAATTTTGTTTCCAATTATGATACCTTAGGATACGTTATGTTCTAGTTATTAGCTTTTAATCGTCTTCCATTATTGTTCAATAAAATCCTGAAAATTATAAACAATATAATTATTTAAAAAATGGCTTTTTTCAAAAAATGAAAAAAAAACCCCTGGAGATATTGCCGAGATGATTTTAGGGATATCTTCACTTTTTCGATAGGACTTATAATTTTATTTATAATAAAGGCTCAATTTTCAAATCTATATGCAGCATGGCGTAACATAAAGGTATGAACGTGGAGGGGGTAAAAACAATGTTTAAACTGACTTTTTCATTATTAATTTTTTTTCCCCAATTAGGATACCTCAGGATACGTTATGTTTTAGTTAGTAACTTTTCTTCGTTTTCCATTATTGTTAAATAAATTCTTAAAAATTATAAACAATATAATTGTTTAAAAAATGAAGAAAGTACCTGGAGATATTGCCGAGATGAATATAGGGGTATCTTCACTTTTTCGATAGGACTGATAGTTTTATTTATAATAAAGGCTCACTATTCGAATCTATATGCAGCATGGCATAACGTGAAGTTACGAACGTGGAGGGGATAAAAACATTGTTTAAACTAACTTTTTTTCAATATTAATTTTTTTCCAATTATGATACCTTAGGATACGTTATTTTTTAGTTAGTAACTTTTAATCATTTTCCATTATTTTAAAATAAATTCCTAAAGCTTATAAACAATATAATTGTTAAAAAAATGACTTTTTTCAAGAAATGAAAAAAAAACACCTGGAGATATTGCCGAGATGACTATAGGGGTATCTTCACTTTTTCGATAGGACTCATAGTTTTATTCATAATAAAGGCTCAATATTCAAATCTATATGCTGCATGGTATAGCATCAAGGAATGAACATGGAGGGGGTCAAAACAGTAGATAATTTATTAATTATTGATACATGAATGTTCTGACAGCTTGAATAATTATTTACCCTCGTATTAGTATATGTTTTGCTAATATTTTTGCCGCTGAACTGGAAAAATCGGGGAAAATGTTAATAACAATGTAATTATTCAAATAATTTGTTTATTGAAAAAATTTTTAAAAAGCCTTAGAGATATGGTAGGGAGAAATGTCCCTATATGCTTAACATTTCTTTACGACTAATACTTTTGTTTATAATAAAGGTACAATGTTAAATAACAATGCGATTGTTTCAAATATTACTTTTTTGAAAAAATAAAAAAACACCTAGAGATATAGCTGAGACCAATATAGAGCTTAAAATCGACTTCTTAGGACCATAACTCCCGAACTTTTAGAGATGGAACATTCGATTTTTTTTTATTTTGCACAAAATGTTAAGGACTTCAATTATTGTTGAGGTGTTTGGGACAGGATGAACTGGAATAAGGCAATTTTCAAAAAAAAACTATTTTCCCCCACTGTTTTCATCATTTAAAAAAAAATATTGAATACTTTCAGTTATAGTAAGATGTTCAGCACATGTAGCCCTTTTTTGACTGCCAAACTGAATGGTTTGAGCCAATGAAATTCCACGTTTAACTGTCCAAAAATTTTGATACTACATCAAGATCATTTTAATCAAATGAGTATCACTCTGCTGCAAATAATTTTTATCCAAATTCAATATCAATGTAATACCACAAGATTTTCTGTGTTCCTCCAAGTTGTTGGCATCATCATCAACGATTAATAGTAAAGTGGATGTTTGAATTTCCTCATAATTTGCTACTTCTTCTTCCACTGATTGGATAGTTTAGCGCGGTTTCTTTAATTTCGTTATTATCTGTAAGCAAAACAAAGAAATCTGAGGCCCCTGGATATCGTCAGAAAATTCCGATTGTAAAACTGATAAGCTTATTTATCTAGTTTTTTCATACATGATCTAAAGTACATAAAGATTTTCGACAAAGGCCGTTTTTTCAAAGTAAAATTCTATTTTTGTGCAATGATCGAAATAGAAAAATTCACCTAGGCCATCGCCGTATGTGAATTAGGGTGGTCCAAATTCTTTTCTTTTTCAAATTTGATTGCATATCGCCCGGAAATTTGTTCGAATACAGACCTGAGAAATCCAATTTTTTTGTTTTGAAAAAAAATGATATTTGGAGGTGGCGCAAGCCCCATCAAGTGTAACACGTATTTCCCATAAGAAAAAAAGGCGCTTTTGTACATTTTATTCGGAATCGTCAATATTAGCTGAAACAAGTTGAAACTCAACATTTTTCTTCCTAATTAGCCCTAGAATATGAATAAAATATTACTTTTTATATATCACCCCTATAAGTATGTTTTATAGGGTCCTAAAGAAACCCTATAAGTGAAAAAATGTGTTTTGCGAGTTTTTGACGCTAATTATGATTTTTTTGCGTTTTTTTAATGCAAATTGTTTCTAATGCATAAAACACTACTTTATACTGATAATAATTTGATGTTTACATAACTTGTTTGAACAATTTATTATTGTTTTTAGTAATTTCCTCTTAGAATAGAAATAAAAAGTCACGGTTAATTTTCTATTAGAGTGAGGTAATACTTAGTTATTATGAACAAACATAATTGTTTCAACACTT